>VZTN01024683.1:11831-24302 GCA_013400515.1 Erpornis zantholeuca | reverse complement strand
ATGGGGAGCTTCTTAATTTCTAAAATGGATCTTTATCTTCTAATGTATTTACAAGACAGGCAGGTGCAATACCAATTTTACATCATGTCTGCCATGATGATGCTGTAAAGACCAGACATTGCTTTCAATTCTTGGAAGTGCCATGTCAGGTAGAAAAGGAAGGGAACATGTCAAAATAAAGGTCATTATTGGCTTTAATAGACTAAATTGTGGTAGAAGAGGAAATGGGAAAAATATGCAAATAGCTTGGTTAGAATGGCAGCTACAAATCTCAGCTACACAATGAGGTAGTGGACTTGTTAGATTCTCTACACAGAGACATATCTCAAGACAATCTTTACAGGGTGTTAGATGAAGAAAGGCCCAGAAGTTTCCACAAAATCAAAAATTTAGTAGAAAATATTTGTTATAGGAAAGACAGGACACATTTGATTTGTGATAATATAGAAATCAAATAGAAAAGAGAATTTAAGTTTTGGAATTTCTCTCTAGCATTCCATTAATTTATATCTCCATGTATTAATTAATTGCTATGTGTGGAACCATCACTACATTTATTTCCATCAAGTCATGATTTCCTAAGAATTCAAGACCTTCTCAAAATTCTAAGCATATTTCCTTATATTTATGCCTACAGCAAAATCAAATAGTTGTGTAATATATTCACTCAGAAATTTCTTTTAATAAATATCCCATGGGATCTGTTTCACAGTCACCTTGAGAAGTTTATGGAACTCCCACTTACACTGTTTTCAGCATTAAATAATAGTTCTTAATAACCAGCTATTGGCTCTAACATCCCCTGGATTTTTTGGTCATTGAAGAAGGATAAATGGTCATAGGAGATGCATGAGACTATTTGGTTGACTCATGAGCAGTGAGGATGGGTAATTTAAAAGACCAAGAATCATGTGTTATGGTATTCTTATATATGTCCACTTTGAATAATTTAACAATACTTCCTTTTACAGCTCAAAAACATTTTCACACTGAGATTAGGAGAGTAATCACACAATGCTCTGAGTTTACTGAAGAAAAAAAGTTATTTCAATTTCTCTCTAAGTGATATGTAGTGCACACTCCAGGGTTTGTCTGTCGTTTAAGGTAATCTTAAAAAGCATTGGTTTGACAAATTTTCTGTTAGAGAAAACACTTGTCTTATTTGTATGAGAAAATATTGTAATAATTTCAGGAATAGGAAATGAAGAAATGTCAAGTGAATTTCATTGCTGAAGTGGTAAATTAGAGAAAAATTAATAAATATCATGAGGACTTGACTTTCCACTGGCAGATCTCAGCAATTACTGCTGTGGCTAAAGAAAACTCACATATAAGTTGTGGGACCGAGGAACATGTACTCCAAGAAGTATTAAGAGTTTGTCATCAGGGACTTGGAATTAAATATACTCTGAATTACCTTACAACAAGTGAATGTGGCAAAGTCATGCCCTTTCTAACAATCACATCAAGATTGAACCAACTTGGCACAGAGAAAGAAAATCTTTGTTTGTGGAGTTTACCACACAGGCCAGAGCACAAATATCATCAAGATGGGTAACAAACAGCTGATCAGGTCCCTGGGATACCAAAGGAGAGGACAGCTGAGGAATTAATTATGTGAGGTTTTGAAATTAAGCAGAAAATGACAAACTAACACTTCTGGGAATTGAAGGTCTAGGTTAGGTCTTCTGTACAAAGTCTTTGCTCTGCTCTTAGTACCAAGGGAAAAAGAAAAGAAAATTATTGCAAAGAGAACAAAAAACCTATGAGGAAACAGGTTTATTTTTGGTGCAGTTTTTCTAATCCAGAAAACTATGCCATAAAAAGGAGAACTTTCACCTTCTTGCCAAAAGAAGCTGAGATCCTCATAAATATCAGTAGACCACCATGTATAAGAAAGTTTATTTAGGTTTAGAATTTGTCTTGTAGAATTTTCTGGATTCTGTATATTTGGATGATTATGTACTTAATTAGCAGAAACAACAGTCATTTAAATATATAGTGGCCAAACTATTTAAAAATAACAATATATCTTTTGTACCACTGAAAGCACATGGTATTCTCTCTTACTCAGCATAGGTTCAAGTAACAGGAGAAAGTGAACCAAATTTAAGAAAGGAAAACTATAAAATTAGACACTGTTGGCCTATGAAGTTTTCTATCATCATAATTTAAAAAATACTCTGATATGTTTCTCTGGCATATTTTTACGGTGTTTTTCAGAGGAATTGTGGTGAACAACTGGACTGTGTTTCACTTGTTCTTTTGCCTTTTAATTATATTAATATTAATATTATTTACCATTATTATTGTATTTTACTTAGTTTTCAATTACTAAACTGTTCTTACCTGAACATGCAAGTTTTGCTTCAAATCTCATCCCCATTCAATGTGTTGCCTTTCCCTGGTCTTAAAATTAAGAGCTAGACATGGTTAAGGGAAAAAAGGGGGTTTTACCTCGGTATTTATTTAAGGATCTTTAAGGTGCACCACTCTGCCAAGGTGGAATGCACCGAAATGCACACACACAATAAATCACATCTAGAATTTATAGACTTTGCAAATTAGCACATCATTCAAGGACTCACCAATAAGAGGCTTGAATGATCCCCTCATCTCGAAGAATTCTCTCTTGGATGGGCTTATCTTAGTTACAGGATGTGTTTTAGAGAGGACTTTGGCTGCCTAGGATAGCACAGGGCTTTCTGGCCTCCAACTGCGAGGCCTCCAGGATGTTTCGTCTCCTGGCTTAACAGAACATTAGGATTATATTAAGTTATCAGACTTAAGGAATTACAAGTATGCATGCTAAAAGCTCTGAGGATACATAAAAGCTATATAAAAGCATATATAAAATGTATATATTGAAAACACAAAATATTATCATGGCATTGCATGTGGGAGGATAGGAAGAGAAGGGGTGGTAGAGCAAGTGGCTGTGTGGAGTTTCACCTACAGCCAGGCTTAAAACCACAACAACTCGATAAAGGCAAAATGCATCTAGGTATTATAAACATTAGCCATAATTAATAGATGGAAACACTGGTTTGCTATGGTTCCAGCTCACTGCTGGGTGCTGCTGATGGCTGATAAACAAATCAACTCCTTTTCATCTCTTTTTCTGTGAGAAAAGATACAAAGGGACAGTTGAAACCAGAAACAAGTGAGCAATTCAGCTCACTTGCAGTTTTTTGATGACCCCCGAAAATTTTTGTTCGTTTCCTTCCCTCGGGCTTTGAGACTGATTAAGTGCCAAGCACCCACGAAAAACTATTCACTTATTTTCTTTTGCTATAGCTGAGCAGAGGAGAGGGAATTAAAACTTCATTTTCATGAGTGAGATAAATATCAGGGGAAAAACACTTTAAGGCAAAACAGGTTCCAAACTTAAACAGTATAAAGAAGATTTATTATTAACAAAATCAGAAGTACAAAGAGAAGAATCAAAGCAAAGTACAAAGAATCAAAGCAAACTTTCAGAACACCTTTCTTTTCCAGTCTCTCCCTCTCTCCACCAACTGCGCAAGGAAACAAACATGGGGTTTTGGTCAGTATTTTGCTTCTTAAGACTCTTTCTTTATGTTTAAGAGAGTTTCTTCTGCTGTGCTGTGGGATCCTTCCCACAGGAGATAGTTCTCTGCTAATTTTTCTAGCGTCACTTTCACAAGCAATAGCCCGCCCCAACCTGCTGCAACGTGAAAGTCCCTCCCACAGGTCATGCAGTCTTCCCACAGCTGCCTGGCATGAGTCATAGTAGTTCATGGAGTTTAGTCTTTTAAGGATGAGCTGTTCCAGTTTGCAAGCAAAGGCTCTCTTCTTTGATTTCTAAAAGTCAGAGTCATCTCTCTCTCTTCCAGTTCTTGATTAGATCACATGCTCTCAGCATCTATTCACTCCAGCGTAAGCACTCCTCTTCACGGGCTCTGCATGGATCTCTGCACCCCCCATGCACCTCATGAATTATAGGGAAACAGTTGTATTATTGAAATAAACAGGGCACGGAGCAGACTCCCTCCTTGAATGCCTTGATTAGGAGATCAGCTCTGGGTAGGGGCCCGTGGGGCCATGCCTTCCGCCGCCGCTCCCTGTGCAGGTGTAGAGGAGGAGGTCTCTCACAGCTTTGTCAGGGTCTGGCAGAGCTGGGGGTTCCCACCCCACGGATCCACAGGAACGCCTCGCTTCGGCTTCGTTGTCTAGGGGTGTCACTGTCACGTTCTACCTTTAGGTTAGCGTGGTCACTTTAAGCCCCAAAAATCTGGGATCAAGCGATGGCTCTGCTGACTGCCAGTCCACAGGTGTTGGTTAGATCTCTTAATTAGGTGTTGGTTCGTTGAATCCAGGGGTTAATTACTGCTCATTGGCACAAGTCCTTCTAATTTGCATACTAATGGCGTCACTTCCCCTCAGATGCCTTACTGGGAGCAGTGGGGGGGGCAGCACCCTCGACGGGAGAAAGGTACTGGGACAAACTAATATACATAATTAGGTAAGTAACAAAGGAAAATAAGGGGTTTAACACTAATGCTGAGGGTCGTTGACAAAAGCAGGTATAACAGGGTACATATTACAAAAAGAAACAGCAGAACATTTAACACAGATAAAACAACATAGAGTAAAACCAGTGGGGCATATAACTACAGCAATTAACAAGGACAAAAGGTTTCATTAACGGGGTACATAACAAAAACTGGGTGGATAAACAACAAGATAAACAGGAAAAAAAGTACAGGAATTTTCATCCATAACATTATCGTCCTCACCACAGCTTGCAAGAGAATCTCAGCTCTGGTGTTTGGAGCACCTCCTCCCTTCCCCCACCAACCTCAGTGCCGCCATGTTGGCCTTCCTTACATGATCTCACCTTTCCTTTTTCTCTCACTTAGAAGAAAACTGGCATCTGTGAGTTGCAGTTGAGAGGTTGATCTCGTCCGGGGCTCTGTATCAGGGAAGTGTTTGCCATGTCTCTTGCTGCTTGCCACGTGGTGTTTCTGCCCAGCTCCGCATGGGCCATGCAGGCCTGAGGAGGGGCCTGGCCCCATGTGCTTGGCCTCGGGAGGGGCATGGGAGGGTCTCGGCTGCCTGACTGCTCACGGTGCCAGCATGGCCTTCCCGGCAGCACGGTCCTGGCCACCGGGAAGGGGCCCGGGGGCCATCGCCCTCTCCACCCCTCACAGAGGACCAAGAAAAAGAGAACTTCTCGTGCTTTCTCCTTTCTTAAATATGTCATCACAGAGGTGTCACCAGCTTGTCTATTGATCTAGTAACCTGCCCATCGTCAGGGCTTTCAGCTCTGTGCCAGACACAAAAGTTTCGAGTTCTCCTGCCCCCACAAACCAAGTTTTCTTAAAGCAGCACACCTTCATGCTTATTAAAAAAAACCCCACAACTATTAATTGCAATATCTTGTTAAGTGAATTCTATGTATAATCCTAAAGAGGTTTTTGTTTTAGTCTTTCGTTTTATGATTGTTTGTCTGGGGCTTTTTGCACTGCTCATTTTGAGTTTCAGTGCTAAATCCTGTCACATTTTCTATTTCAGAAGGCCATAAAAGACAGCATACAAAAGTATAGAGTGAAAAATGAGAATTAGCTTTATGCAGGGACTGGCTGTTCCAGGGCAGATTTCATTAATATCCTTCGTATGATACTAAGCCCAGACTTGTCCTGAGGCTCAGCTATGCAAAGTACTTGAAATCCATGGCAATAAACAATCCATTTCTGCTGTTAAACAAAACTATTGGAAATATCACTCTGTGATGGCAGCCTGGAATAGGGAATTTGGGGATAGGATCCGTTTCATCTGTTTGTTGATTACAAAATGTATCTGTCTACAGCTGAGCTGGCTGTTTAGGCTTCCACAATAGTGAGTGTAGTCTAATCAATACAGTCAATAGAGTTTAATGTGATTAATTTGGACAAATGTGTTTATTTTAGGGTGAGATAAACTTCTCAGACCTCAGTTCTGCTGAGTTTATTGACTAGTCCCCCACAGACTCAAAAAAGAAACTCAGAGTAATTTGATCAGATGTCTCAGCATCGAAGAAATCCATGGATAGTTAAATGAACCCTGGAGTTTGTGATGGTTATAATCACAGAGCTCATAATGTTTCACAGGCAGATCTTCTGAATTGCAAAATAAAGATTTCTCCTTTAGAATTGTGCTAGTTCTGGCATGATAAATAATTGACAACATGCCTCCCCCTCCCCCCCCAAAAATTCTGTCTCAATAAAACTGGGGTATTTGAAGAAAAGGAAAAGTGTTCATGACAAAGCTCAAGGATATAAGCATCTTACCTTTTACAGAAATACACATTACCCATACAGATTTCTTCAGTTCTTAACCTTGACTTATGCATAAATTGAACACTTCTTGGAATACAGAATATGCAACGTGTCATCACAGGCTACTCCTGCCTACTTCTAGCAGGCACTGCTATTTCACCTCAAGGAAAATAGAAATGGCTGAAAGCAGTCTGTGCTGAACACAAGAGAGAAATAAGGTTTCACCAGGGTTATATTCCCAAGATAAAATCTGCCCCTGGTCTCTGTAATTTCTTGGGACAAAAGATGAGCCACAAAAAGATCCTTCTTCTGTTTATAGTGTATTATTTTTTTAATCTCCCTTTATGCCCTCTGCCTGTTACAAGAAACCCTCACTGCATTTTCTTTATTTCTTTCATATTATTATATGTCAGTTATTTCTTCTTCCAGCTGAAGACTCTCAGTCTTCTTAACCTTTTCCTGTCGTCCAAATCATTATGCAACTTTGATCATGTGTTATCTTTGTCTACGTTTTGGTTGTTTTTTTTTTTTACAGTTTCATTATATTCTTTGCAGTAAAATGACCTCTTCTATCCTACAAGAGCTTTTTAAATACATGATTCACTAACTAGCAATAAACTAGCAATAAAAAAGGATAGGTATTTCTTCAGAAACTGATTCCAGAATTCTTAATGGGGAGCCCAGCTTGAGGTAAAATACACTGCCTTGGACGTTTAGAGATTTTGAGGTTATCTGGATCTGAGCAGGATCCAATCTCTTCCTTCTGAGGCTCAGGCGCCCAGAAACACACCTACAGAAGAGACTGCTTTCCCAGTTCCTCTCCTGTGGGACTCATAGACCCAGAGAAAAAGCTGCCCAAGCCTCTATCAGAACGTATTTTCAAACCGGCTGTGTTGGTTTTGCACGGCCTGGTTTTTGGTAGTGGGGAGGCCACAGAGAGGTTTATGTGAGAAGGTGCTGGAAGCTTCCACCATGTCCAGCAGAGCCAATCCCTGATGGCTCTGAAGATGGACATGCTGCTGGCCAAAGCTGGGCCAATTAGAGAGGCTGGTAATGCCTCTGTGATAACAGATTTAAGAAGAAAATCAAAATAATGTGGACAGGTTTTATTTTTCTAGTCAGAGAAGAGGAGGAGTTGAGATTATGTGAGGGAAAACAACATGGAGACACCAAGGTCAGTGGAGAATGAGGGGGAGGAGGTGCTCCAGGCGCTGGAGCTGAGGTTCCTCTGCAGACCATGGTGGGGACCATGGTGAAGCAGCTGTGCCCCTGCAGCCCATGGGGACCCACAGGGATGCAGAGATCCACCCACAGCCCATGGGAAGGTGCCTGTGCCAGAGCTGGTGGATGCCTGGAGGAGGCTGTGATGCAGTGGAAGAGCTGATGGAGAGAGGGGCCCTGCTCCCAGGCTGGAGCAGCCTGTCCTTGGAGGGCTGCACCCTGTGGAAAGAGAGAGCCAGGGTGCACCAGTTTTGGGAGGGCTGTGTGCCCATAGGGGGAATTCACGCTGCAGCAGTTTTGGGAGGGCTGTATGCCCGTGGGAGAGGCTCTCACTGCAGCAGTTTTGGGAGGGCTGTGTGCCCGTGGGAGAGGCTCTCACTGCAGCAGGTGTGAGGTGGCTGCTGTTTGTGAGAAGGGACCCAAGCTGGGGAAGTTCATGGAGATCGGTCTCCCATGGGAGGAACCCCACGGTGCAGTAGGGGAACGAGTTCTCTCCCTGAGCCAAGCAGAAGAAAATCTTGAGTGATGAACTGACCAAACCCTCAGCCCCTGTCTCCCTGCAGGGAGCCCTGTCTGTGGGAAGGAGGAAGGGGTTGGGGGAAGAAAAGGTGTTTTGAGGGCTTACTTTTACTTCTTATTTTCCTCCTCTGATTTTGTTAGTAACAAACTCACTTTAAGGCTCACTCTAAGTTGAGCCTGTTTTGCTCTTGAAGTGTTTCTCCCAGTCCTTATCTGAACTCATGAACCCTTTGTTAATTTTTTTTTTCTCTCCTCTGCCCAGCTGTAGCAGAGGAGGGTGAATGAATGGCTGTCGTGGGTGCCTGACATTTGGCCAGTGTCAAACCACGACACCAGTTTTCATAAAAGGATTTACTTCTCTGAATACACAAAGAAGTAAAGAGAAGAGCTGCAGGGTTTCTTTAATTTACTCTTAGTGCAAGAACCAGAACTACTCCTGAGTTTATCAAATGAATCAATAAAATCTATACATTGGTTTCCCTTTTCAGGTCATCCCAAGATTTGTTCAGTGTACCTGGAGAAAAACACATCTGTTGAAGTCTCCTTGGATTCAGTTTCCAATAATTGAGTATTTTCTTTGGTTTAAAGCATTTAAAAGTATTTTCATATGCTGTTTGCTATCCCTCAGCTCCACGTCTGTTTTTCGTACTTTTACATTTCTGTTTTTCCTTAGAAAAGTGGTTGAGAGCAGTGTCCTATCTGTTGCAAAACTTGCTGTCCCTCTCAACAAGTGTCTCCCTACAGTGCCAGTAGAATGTGGGACAGATGAACCCAGCTTAGTTTTCTATTTCTGTTAAAAAATGAAGCATTCAACTCCTGCATATAATATTAATCATAACTGTTACCCAACCATGCAAGCTGAAATATTTATCCTGAATTTTATAAGAAAGATGAAAAAGTGCAAAGTAGACATAAAAGCCTGGCTTCTAAAATGCCAGTTTTCTATTGTGAGTTTCAAGCAATTTAGTCTGACTTTACTGAAAGAACATCTGTGCAAACAGAAAAAATTTTAGACATCCCCTTTCGTGTGAAACAAAAGTGTAAAACCCAATAATTATTTTGTAAGTAGAAAAATCACTCTTTTTCTTCATCTTAATAATTTAATTCAGTGTGAAAATTCCTCCTGAAGGTGTTTAAAATCTATGTTATCTTTATTAAGCTCATTTCATAGATATGTCACCTCTAAGTCCTTAGCATATACCCACATGATATATCGCAGTCCTTTGTAAGAAATCCCACTCAGCCTGTTCCCTGCATGACACCTTTTGGCTACTCATTTGTCTGTTTTTCTGACTTCTTTTGCAATTCCTTCAGAGGACCTGGGATGAATCCTTCAAAACCTCTCTGAGGATGCTCTCAAGTGCATGGTGGGATTTTTTGGGGTGTCCTGTGCAGGGACAGGAGTTGGACTCAATGATCTTTGTGTATCCCTTACAACTCAGAATATTCAACAATCCTATGATTCTATGAAGTGTCACACAAGACTAACCTTGGTGGAAACAGCCCCAATATGTTCCTATCAGAGAACATAATCACGCCATTCAAGTGTTTAGAAGCCATTCCTCCAGACTTAGTTTGACACTATGTCCATTCATCTGCCTCTCCTTTAGTATTCCCGTATTATAATTGCCATAGCTAACAATGAGCAATTGGGAGACAAAACCCTTCCTCTAGCATTGAAATTCCGAAGCAAGGAGACAGCAGCAGTGAGCAGTAATTGCATGCTTTCTCTCTTTTCCCTGCATTTTATTTATGTTTTTACCTTGAAGTATCTTAATTGTCCATCTGCCAATTTCACAACAGCTGACACCTTCTGCTTAAGTGAGACACATTCTCAATCTTTGCTGGGAAGAGTGGTTAGAAAGCACACCAAAAATAAAAAGAATCAAAAATAAAGAGGATGGATTGCCATGCCAGCATACGTTTTCAGCTCTCATTTATGGCCCTTCTTGATCCAGCTTCAGTTTGGGGGAGGGAAATGGGTGTAGCGCTGCTTTAAAAGCCATAACCTTTCAAATTAAAATGAGTTCTCAGCACAAACTGAGCAATAAAAAAGCAATCATATCACCAGGCTGCTGGCCCTTATTATTTTAGCATCAGTGTGATGGGCTTTAAAAGCTTTAGACATGCTGGGAAAGTTAAATACACGTGTTCCATTTAAAACTGACCAGCATTTAAATACGCAGACACCTGCCATGACAAGCAGTCAAGGGATTGCTCTTTCATTTTATAAATGGAATAAAACTGCTCAGTAGAATGGCATGACATCTGTGTGGATATTTGTTTAGTTGCTAGTGGTGTACTTAATGTGAGGGATTTAGAGTATTAGTCTCAGACAGCATTCTGCAAGCTCTACTTCCCTGCAGCGACTTTTCTATTCAGTGCAAGATTTAAGCAGTTGAACAAAGTGATCCTTTTGTCTAGCATAAAATAAAGAAGTGTGTAGGGGTGGGGTGGCTTGTCTTCTCATTTTCCCTTCCTGCACAAAAACTGTTAGGTTTACTCACAGCAGGAGCCACACAGTGCATGCACTCTTGAGATGCTGGCACTAAGGGTTGGGGGGGGAAGAAGAAGAAGGTTTTATTCTCTGGGCAAATTGAGAGGTTTTGTTCTCTGGTTTATCTGAGAGTTTGAACAGAAACACTTGTCTCTAATTAATTTTGGGGTGGTTTAATCCTGCTCAATATTTATCTTCGAGTTAATTTTGAATTGGAAACATGCATTTTATTGAAAAAAGTGAACACTTTGAAAATGCCAGAACTAAGTATTCAGATTTTTGAGGTATTTCCTTTCCTGAATTCACACAATCACAATGTCTGTGAATTCAAGAAAGGAAATACCTCCCTGCCCTGTCCCCTAGGGTTTGAATTTCAGCATATTTTCAGCTTTCTGAAGTGTGCCTAGGGATGAAGAGATGTTCAACTTACTGCACGCTAAAAATGTTTTGCTCACAGCTAGATTTTTTCCCCCCATGATTGAATGAAAACGCAAACAGAATAACATAGATTACTGCCAGTGGCAAGAATTATTACAGAAATCACCTTCTGTCCTCTTCCATGTGTTTTTTTTTTTGCCCTGTCCATTCTTTCTCCTTACTAATGCAAAACAATCGTTGTGCATAGCTTTTAGGACTGGTACTTGTTTTGTTGTGCAACATTCCTCATTTCAGTATCTTGATGTTAGCTCTTCTTTCCCATTCTCTTTTATTTACAGCTATTTATGCTGGAGACAGAAAACTATAACTATAACTGAAGGAATAGAGTCACACTAGAGGACAATGCTTTTAATTATCCCACATTAATAATTTACCAATGTCTCATTTCTGACCCTCTGTAAAAGATGTTGCCTTTACTGCTATTTAAAGTAATGAAACCATTAAAGCAAATTTGGGTGATCTTTTTCCCCACTGCTTTTCTTCCTCTTCCACTCTGATAAAAGAATCACCTGTAAAAACACCATCTTCAGATTGCTGCCACAATCCCAAAGTGAAAAACCACCAGTCCTCTTTGTGCTGTGTGTTACTGTTAAGGTAATTTAAAGCACAAACCACAGAGAGTTAATCAATCCTATGTCTTTAAAAACATTTTGTATTCTTGGAGTATTGTTTAGTAGAAATGTAAAGATAAGTGATTGTGCTTGATTTTGATGCTACTAGACAATAATTTTCATGTCATAAAGGAAGAACATTGCTTCTTTACACTCCATGGATCCTTTCTAAGAGTATAACTCCCTGCATTGACTTTAATCTCTTAGAAAGGGATATGGAGAATTTATATTAAAAATATATTCCAGAACTGTCGACAACGACAAAGAATCAAAACATTGAGAAAGACTAAAGGAAAAAAATTTCTATTATGTACATACTTGTCCATTATTTCAGTACCTGATCATGCCTCAAGATTAATGTTTTAATGCTACTTGAAGGAATATTTAAGAGACAGGGAATTAAGAACACAAAGGCTTGACTTCATCACAGAGCTAGTTAAGGAGAGCTGTATCTGTGCTGGAAGCACCACACTGTTCCTGTAAATTCTGTTAGGTCTTTGTGACACTGTCTTAGTTTGAAAGACAGGTGTCTGCTAAGGAAGGCAGGAGCCGCCCTTGGAATAGAAGATGTAACCCCCTTCCCTCCAAATGATTATAATTTTGAACTTAAGGGCTTTCAGGCACAGATGCGAGGAGTAGGAATAACAGTTCTTTACTAGATATAGATATCTATATATATATATATAACAAGGCAAACAAACAGGAGTAACTCTGGCAGTGATAACAGAGCAGAGCCCAGTGCAGCCTCTCTCGGCTCCCGCTGGGCAGGGCGGGTGCGATGGTTCCCTGTGCCTGCAGGGGGCGCTGGGAGCCAGCTCAGCCCTCACGCAGTAATGGCAGAGGAGAAGCTGCTGCACAATCCCCTGGGGCAGAGGGGCAGGGCCCTCGGGAACAGCAGGCTGGA
>VZTN01024682.1:37374-100718 GCA_013400515.1 Erpornis zantholeuca | reverse complement strand
CACATGCTTCTTATCTCTCCCCACGGTTCCCTCTTTTTTGTTTTATACAAACAACAATCATGAAACAAAACCCTTCTAACATTAGAACATGTTTGGCCCACTGCCTGAACTAAATAAGTTCCTCACAAAAGCAGTATCTTTCCTATGAACAAGGGGATCCAACTGGTTTGTCACTATGTTTCAACTCNAAGGGGATCCAACTGGTTTGTCACTATGTTTCAACTCATAAAACACTCTTTGCAATGCTAAAGGCATTTGGAATCAGATTCAGCATTGCACTGAAGGAAGAATCCTACACTTTTTTGGCATGGTGTGTCTGGGTAGAGTCACGGCATAACCATGATCTTCCATGGCAAATTCTGCATGAAGCAGGGAGGGAGGACTGACTCACTCAACCTGAAGAATTCTACTGTCCTCAGTGTTGTTATGTCCATCAGCCATCGCTGCATTCCCATTAATTACAGGATTTTGAGTAATTCTTGGAGGATCATCTGTATCTTCAGCTTCCATCTCCATGTCCTTGGGCTTGCTCAGCTGCTGCTGCCTGGGCTTCTGGTGCTGCTGCTGCTGCTGCTGCTGGTGGTTCACCAGCATGGGCTGGGGCTGGGGCTGGGGCTGGGGCTGCGTCCACATTAGCAAGCAAAACTCAACACAATTCCTGGACATCATGTTGCATGAAGCTGTCTAAAGTTCCCCACCCAAATGATTTTGTTCTTCTTCTATCTGACACTGTAGTCATTTTGGGAGAGTAATTTTTGCTACCAATTGGATTGTAAGTCTTAAGTTATGGGCATTTTTGGGGTCAATTACTGTAGTTTCATTCTGCTCCGAACACCATGAGAGTCCTGCTCTGTACCTTAGGCCTCACAGGCATTAAAATCAGACTCAGTCATTCATAATTAAGTGCAATGATTCTATCATGTCCCAAATCTCACAGTATCTTTGCTTTAGCTGTTCAGTCAGGCTCACCAGTTAAGATAATTTTACTGTGCTCAAAACAAGAGCTCTCGCACCAGATTCCAACACGTTGGGCAGCTCCTAAGATTCTGTAGCTCTGCCATCTTGTGCTTTGTGGTGTGGGCAACTGGGACACAGAACCAGACCAGAAGGGAATCTGAGACATTAATTCAGAGAAAAAAGCTAGTTTTATATACTTCTGCAAGACCCACTATTTCCTTACATGGTAACTGGAAAAGGGAGTCGAATTGTTCAGTTGTAATACCCAATAAAGGGCGTACACAATTAATTAATTGTTTCCAAGAGTTTTTGCAAATCATTGAGGGTGGACACTTGAGATATCAATTGCAGCTGCAAGCGCCAAACAGTTTGATTTAAAATTTTCCACTTTAAGTATTTCCAAGGAGCTTCTTCTTATACCTTTTCATTTGCTAATGAAACCCTTTCATTCTACTGCTTCAATAACCAATTGTTTTATCCTTGCTGCTTCAGCCAGAGTGAACAAGCTGTACCATTTGTGTCCCTTTACAAATTTGACACAGGGTACAGGGGCCCAGACCATTATCTGAATCTCCCCTGTAAAATCCTCATCTATGAGTCTAGGCAGAACAAAAGAACCCTGCTTTGTTGTCGATGCCCAACCAATCACAAGTGCACTGCACCCCCAGAGCAGTGGTCCCCGGACATGTGAAGGCAAACAGTGCATGCTGCTTCCTGAAGAGTTACTGTGATGGCAGAGGCCAAGTCCATGCCTGCTGTCCGGGATCGCAAGGCATTTGTGGGGACGAGTGCAGCAGGGTTTGCTATCCACACACAGTTCACGTCATGCTGTCTTTCCCAGAAACGTGGGAAAGATATGCCTCGTTCCCCTGAACCTCTTTGGTTCCAGGGGCATTCGTGTCTCATGTGACCAGGCTTCCTGCACAAAAAACAAATACTTGATCTGGAATGAATGTTCATGGCAGCGAGAGCCTCCAAAAGCAAAGTTATGTTATGACCAGCAGTGTGGATTCTCTGATGAGTCTTAGGCATTTCTGTGACTGTGGGGGCTTGCAGGAGCTGTAAAATCCTTTGACAGTCAGGGTTACTCCACTGCTAACTGCTTCAGTAATACTTCTCATGCGGTGATGTTGTCTATTTGCTTCTCTAGGGCGGCTTTTAACTTGTATAAGAACTTAATAAAAGGTTCATCAGCTGCCTGTCTTATGTTAACGAATCAGGCTGCAGTGAGAGCACTGCCCAGCACTTTACAAAAAGCCTGCAGAGCGAGCTCCTTTGACTGCCAAAGAGCTTTCGTTGCAGTCGGCACATATTGGCCCTCCCCCGTAAGAGCTTCGGCACCGACAGGTCACAGAACGTGCCCCAGGGGTTGCCATAAATTGTCCATAGCTTGAACAGTGCACAGCTCTCTCCACTCTGACATCCAGACAGTGAATTGTATACTCGTCACCATAATCCACGCTATTTGCTTAAAATCTTGTGGAGCCAAGTTATACGAGTTCACCACAGTTTCCAGAAGGCTAGTAGTGAATGGAGCGCTGATGCCATCGTCCATGGCTGAGTGATGCAGCTCTTTTACAACACCATAAGGCAAGTTTCCCATCTGGGTAGTTGGTTGGGCTGACAGATAACCAGGAAAGCATGCAATAAATAGGCATCTCCTTCCATAGCAGGCTGTTTTCTCACCGGTGCCCACCAATCAGGCTCCCTTCCCAGTGCAAAGGGATCAGGGGACCAGGGGCCACCACCCAGTCCTTCTTCCACAGCCCCAAAAAACTTATGGTCTTGTACCTCATGCAGCGGCAGCGTGGAAGGAGCAGGCATGATGGGAGTGGGTGCCAAAGGAGCAGGCGTGGTGGGAGTGGGGATCAAAGGAGCAGGCGTGGTGGGAGTGGGGATCAAAGGAGCAGGCGTGGTGGGAGTGGGTGCCAAAGGAGCAGGCGTGGTGGGAGTGGGTGCCAAAGGAGCAGGCATGGTGGGAGTGGGTGCCAAAGGAGCAGGCATGGTGGGAGTGGGTGCCAAAGGAGCAGGCATGGTGGGAGTGGGCACCAAAGGAGCAGGTGTGGTGGGAGTGGGTGCCAAAGGAGCAGGCGTGGTGGGAGTGGGGATNGAATTGTATACTCGTCACCATAATCCACGCTATTTGCTTAAAATCTTGTGGAGCCAAGTTATACGAGTTCACCACAGTTTCCAGAAGGCTAGTAGTGAATGGAGCGCTGATGCCATCGTCCATGGCTGAGTGATGCAGCTCTTTTACAACACCATAAGGCAAGTTTCCCATCTGGGTAGTTGGTTGGGCTGACAGATAACCAGGAAAGCATGCAATAAATAGGCATCTCCTTCCATAGCAGGCTGTTTTCTCACCGGTGCCCACCAATCAGGCTCCCTTCCCAGTGCAAAGGGATCAGGGGACCAGGGGCCACCACCCAGTCCTTCTTCCACAGCCCCAAAAAACTTATGGTCTTGTACCTCATGCAGCGGCAGCGTGGAAGGAGCAGGCATGATGGGAGTGGGTGCCAAAGGAGCAGGCGTGGTGGGAGTGGGCGCCAAAGGAGCAGGCGTGGTGGGAGTGGGTGCCAAAGGAGCAGGCACCTGAAGAGCCTGTGTGGCTGTCGTGGTGCCATCCTTCTTTTTCCAGTGTCCAGGTGCCTCATGCACCATCACGCCTCGCACACCGTCCGGCGCGAACACAAAAGCTCTGCCAGCACTCTGCTGCCTCACCTAACTCAGTGCCACGAGGCGTCCCCTAAAGCATCCCGTGTCCAAGGGTCAAAAATATTGGTACTATTCAAAGCTGGATCACAGTCTTTGAAACATGTAGATTCAGCTTTCCTGCTGTGTTTTGTCAAAATCTGTTTCAATGTCTCTGCGACATTCTTTTGCTCCTGGGATACACCACTCCCCATAGTTCTCGGCTGCTTACCTTCCATCCTGCAGAAAGGTCAATCACCACCACAGGCTTTGTTTCAGCTCCCAGGCTTCATTTCAGCATTGTTACTGCTACAACCACCCACTGCCTATCAAGTCCCTGTTGCAAGGTGCCATTTGTGGGTGACAGAGACACAGATCCAGACCAGCAGGGAATCCAGTGCCTTTATTCAGAGAAACAAGCTAGTTTTATACACTTCTTCAAGACCCGCTATTTCCTTATATGGTATTTTTCCCTAAGCAACCTATCACACATTGCCATGTCAGTAACACACTTTCTCTAATATCCTTACAGGGGTGATCACACGCTGTTCACCAGTCTGTCAGCTTCGGGCAGGCTCCCCTCTGTAGGGGTGTGCTGTGTGACACCTCCTCCGCCAGCGGAGACAAGCCTCTTTGTGCTGCCATGTGCTCCTTTGTGCTGCCATGTGCTCCTTTGTGCTGCCATGTGCTTCTTATCTCTCCCCACAGGCCTTCACTCATGTCACTGTACTTTTATGTTATCCAAATTATAAAGGTCTTCCGGTCTATCACCCATCCTCACTCCTTTGTTTAGCCATGTGTGTAGTTATACACAGCATAACTAGGCATCAAGGACAGACTGAGGATGCAGTTTATTATAGACTGGAGCTGCTTATACATCCTCATATCTTTCATGTATTTTAGTCTTACAGCATCTTATGACACTGTTGCAAAGCCAGCTATAAAAAGAGCAGCTCTGTGTTTTCATTGAGAAGAAGCTAAAACACAGAAGCAAGAGCAGGGGCTGTAAGTGAGAAATGGATGGGAGGGAAGGACACAGAGCAGTTAAAGAAACCCCTGAATTCAGAGGAAAAACTTCCCCTGCCTCCAGCACACTTTGAATTCATCCTTCTTCAGGAGAAGCTGAGGGAGATTTGCATTTCAGACTTTTTAAAAATAAAAACCAAACAATATTTGCTTCAGAGCTAAAAATTGTCCAGGAGTTCAGCTGAGGAGAGAAGCTTTCTCATCTCTTATCGACTTCAAGGACAACTTCAATGCTTTTCAGGATTGTCACATTGCAATTTGCAAATATCTATGAATTTCCAGACTCCTATTCCAACTTGGCTTCACTGGAGGTTTCTTATCAGTTTCCTGTTAGTAGTAAGAGTTTCCTTCCTTGAATTTCCCTAATGTGATCTCTTTTTAACTCCAAAGTAAGATTTAATAACCAAATTATAATTCTTTTCCTTGAGCTTGACTTTAATAAAATCTTGTAAAAGTTAGAGAGAATAATATAAATTCAATACAATTCCCAACTTGTAGCATGTCAGACATGAGATCTTATTTAGACTGGTGAGAAGTGTTCTCTAAACCAAGAGTCATTTGTTTATTGAAATCAAGGGGTATTTATTTAGAGCATATTTGTACATTAAAAAATAAAAGTCAGTGTTCTGTGAATGTAATGCTCCAAAAAAGCAATGAGAGATTCCAATGTATTTCATAACTTCAATATAAATATGAAGGCTTCACCCCACATCTAGAAGCCACTTTCATTTAAATCTTTGGTATTATCACCAAGTTATCCTTCAGCATAACAGAACTGGTTGCCAATATTTGTCTTTGCTGCCTATGTTCTCTTTCTTTAAACAAACAACTTGCTCTATTTTGATAACTCCTATCTACACTAATGCTCTGTAAAATGACCCCTCGTGCATTTACATCCAACTTCACAGAACTGAATTTTTGCTCCAGAGAGAAAGCTGTGAAAAATGTAAATTGCAAAGATTTCTACAACTCTCTTGATTAAAAGAAATTTCTTTCGTCCAAAGTCACCCTGTTATATCTTTACTGAAGCTACAACTTGTCCCAGTGCTTTTTTCCTAGAACATGCATTCTTCAAAGGAAACTACTGAGTCAAACTCAGTATCAAAATGTAATTTCATTTGCACTATTGAAGTCAATGGAGTTTCTTTACAGCTTGATCCAATGGCACATTTCAAAGGAAAAAGGGAAAAGAAAAAATACCATAGGCTTATGAATAGCAGAAATCTTCCCCAGCTTCCTTCAGGATTGATTCTCAAGGTTAATTGGTCTTTTATGTAGAGATGACTTGCAGGAGCTGGCTCTTTATCTCTGTAAATTCAGTTCATAAAACCATTTCTAAACCTGCCTGTGCTATAGCAGGGGAGGAAGCACAAGCCTAGTAGGGAAAGGAGATAAATGAAAGGATTATTAGGAGAAGGAAGAAATAAAACTAAGATGGAGACAGCAGGCAAGGTCATTGCTGCCAAATAGGAAGTAGGGGGTTGTTTTAACTGTAAGGGATACATAAGAAAGAAATATATCAGCTGTCATGTTATACATTCACAGTGTAAACTAGGTACATGCATGTCAACAGAACATCCCATATTCAGGGCTGTTTTCATCTGACAATACTGAACATTAAGCTGGTTCTTTTTCCAACAGGATATTTTTTTTCCTTTTTTTCAGCTTTTCTCACTGTTCCCAGGCAGTGGACAAAGGCAGCAGGTAGAACACAAGTCTCATCAGCTGCAAAACACAACATCCTCACAGGAACTAGGCTGCATTTTCCTGATTAATTTAATGATCCTGAAACCCAAACACCGCCTGTAATTGGCCCTTGGTCTCCACTATTGTGAGAGGCAGGCTCATTAAAGTCCCTCTGGCTTCAGGCACTGCTGGGAGCTGGAAGTCAGGAGGGGACAAAGCTTTCAGCCCTCAAGCAGCCATAGCAACATGGGGTGCCATCAGATGTGTTCCTAAATGGATGCACATTTCACACCAGCCAGGACAGGCTGCTGGCTCCCGGATCCACCACAGCTCACACGGGTGCTCTGAGAAGGCAGTGGGGAAAGGGGCAGAAGCTGTGTCAATGCATCTTACCTGCATTTGCAAGGGTTTTTAAAGCAAGCAGTTCCATCAGTGCTGTCCCTCAGGATATATTGTATTTGGTTTTAAAAGGCTAAATCCACCCCAATTTCCCAGGAAAATATTTTTTTACCATGTCTTTGTTCCCCAGTGAAAAAGAAGCACCTTGGAAGCCTCCACTGCTGCCACCATGGGATGCAGAGATGGACCCAGGAGTCGTCCAGGAGCCAGCCCCAGTCACCACAGACATCCCAAATTGTTCACCCTGTCAGCAATGAGATGTCTTCATCTCATCCCATTGATATTCCAGACAGTTCAGCTTCAACTCAGTGCTCAGGGGCCATAAACAGGAGAATAAAACTGATGCCACGTTTTCCCTCCCCATTACAACCACTTACAATCTATTTGAATTTGAATTGAACTTTTGAATTTAATTTGAATTGAGTTTGAATCAAATTTGAATTTTAATTGCATTTTTCCATAAGCTGTTTATTTACACCCTTCATCCCTGGTATCTTCTATTATTTCTTCAGGGAAAGCCACCACAGGACAGACTAGCACTTTTTGTCACCAAACTGATCTTCCTCACTACACTGTATTTCATCTGTTATGCTGACACCCTTTATCCCTGGTTCTATTTAGAATTTCCTATTTACAGGTTTCTATGTTCCACTGAATACATTTTTTAGATGATTTTTACTACAGATACTTTAATAATTCACTGGAAGTAATTTTTACTGGTTAATATAATTCTCCTCTAAAGAGTCATTAGAAAGTACTTTTTTATATTATTGGTAGATATTAGCTACCATGCAGATGCTGAATCATCTGGAAGAGCATTCCCACCTGCAGTTACACAGGAGAGCATTCCAGCATGTGGATCTACCCTTTAAACCCCAAATATTGACTATTTCCATATCCAGCCCAACCTCAGAACTAAGCATGTACCTGTAGAGGCCTGATGGATCAGGGGCCAGGACCTATATTGTCTTTTACCAGTTGCATGCCCTGGTGTGTGTTGTACTGAATCATTTACAGGAGAGATGGAACTTTTAAAATTAAAATTAACACACATGCATGTGGACAAAAATGTTCCTAAATGTCCAGGAACAGCCCTTAAAAGAGATGTGAGACAGAATCGGATTTCCATTGCAAATTTGGGCAAATTTGGCTCAGTCTCCTGAGCTAAGCACTGCAAGTTTGCTCTCAAGGCACACCCAGTCGATTCACTGCATATGGCCAACCCTTTCTCTTGCAGAGAAACAAGGCAGAGCTTCGTGTCATCTTTTTTTGTGTACACCTAAAATACCAAAGAAAAAATAAAGCTAACAGTGAGGGTGTAAAAATAATTTATTGGACGCTTTGTCACTAAGTTACACATGTAGCAACCAAATATCTCCATGCCATGAATTATTCCTTTTTACTCAGTGTTTCCTATGCCTGACAGTTTAGTACCATCTACACAGTTGCTGAGCGTAGTTAAAACCTGCCCTTATCAAAGGAAATGATAAATAAAAATGCTTTTAGCTCTGTGGATATATTACCTGCTGTGAACTTCTGTCTGGACATGTCACTGCTTTGTTTTTAGTTCCTCGGTCACTTATCAATCCATGTGATGGGATTCAGAGCACAGGCTGGATTTCTTTTATGAGGAGATTTCAATGCAATACAATACCAAGTGCAAAAAAGCAATGAAATTTGTCTGACATGATTCGTTCCAGTGAAATCCATGATTTTTCTATTTGCAAGATAATGATTTTCTCTCCCCTGTTATTTGTTACCCTGTTTTAGTCAGGTTTATGGGCCAGTGATAGCCGAGGCTGTCTTTTTTTTAGAGAAACAATAACCTTTTTTTTTATTTATTTATCAGAATTTTCTGTTACTCATTATCATACCAAACTCTTCATATACATTAATTGCATATTTGTTCTCTAGATTCAAATCATCCTTCCAGTTATTGTACAAGCTCTTTACTACTAATTATTTTCCATAAAGGTACTTCATGAGTGAGTATCCTTTCATCATAAAACACTTACGATGTTATCAGTAATGGAGTTAGTGTAAAGTAAACATTATTCTTCTCTAGGAGTCTTAAAATCTCTCCCCAAATATTTGATATATTTTGGCACAACATCACCTGTTATTAATTCCTCTTTTTTGTTTGCTATTTTTCCTGTATTTTTCCTATGTTAGCCAAAGATGTCTCTTTTTATCTTCACCTGGTTGTTTACCTTTCTCAGAGCAGGTATCTTTATTCCCACTGTTTTTATAATACCACTGCTTTCATCATGACCAGGATCATTAGGGGATCGGATTCAGCAGTCTAGTTTTAACCTGATCAATCTTTCTTATTGGGTTTTTTGTTTGTTTGTTTGTTTGTTTTAATAAGAAGAATTTCCAAGTCTTGTTTCATAGCTTGTTGGGAAGCAGCCTTTTGGTGCTATGAGCTGTATGTTGAATCAGATCACCAGAGGAAAAAAAAAAACACTAAATGATAAAAGCAGCACAACTCAGGCTGCAAACCTTTCCTGCCATTCCCACCCTATACCACACCATGGAAAATGCACTACAACTTGAAGAAACTTCATATGCAGCTGTTTGGGGAAATGTGGAAACATTAATATTACTTGATCTGAGTGGCTTTCTTAGTTAAGGTTTTCCTTTTGGACACCTGTAGGTAACAGTTTCATTATATCCCAGTCTATCTGCATTGTTTTAACCTGATGAATAAATTATGACTACTGAAGTAATTCAAATCCATCAAAGCCCTCATCACTGGCTTACAAATGATTACAGCAAAGACTGTTATTTGTGGCAAGAATGTACACAGATTCTAGGCTAGTGGAGACTCTCTTTCTGCTGACCCTATGGCATCTAACCTAATCTGAGTGAAAACATAATGGGAATTCTTGAAGGAAACAATTTCTTCAGTTATGCTTCCTGAAATGATGGAACTACAGAGCAGGGATGATTGCCAACAACATCATCTATACAGGAAGGCTGAATCCATGCCTTCCTCTGAGAAGCAGCATCCTTCCTTTAGTGCCACACACTTCATTAGGGCCGTGCAGGCGCTGTGACTAATGGTCTCTGCTCAAGCAAGTCATCCCACTGATTCCAGAGAAATTGCCCACGTGAGCCACAGTTGCCAAAAAACACCATTTGTCATAGACTGATGCTTTCAAACACATTAATCTTCCTGCAGCTGCTCCTTTTAAAAACGGTTAAAAGATTTACTGCAGATGAAGCTGGGTTATTTAGCAAAGTCTGGCAACCCAAAGGCCGTGGACTCCCCTTTGGCCACATTAAAAAATGGGAAGCCACGTGGGAAGGTCTGTCTGTAGCACAGTGAGACTGAGCATGCCCAGGTTAACCTGAATGGGCAGATCTTTTCCTGAGTGATCTGGTGCCCAGGTGGCATTGAACACTAAAAATAGCATCCCCTTTGGCAGCACCCTGCTCCAGTACTTTGTTCATGGACCTGAACACATGACATCCACAGCATCCACCTTCCCAGAGCCATGCTGCCTCGATAAAGGGAATGGAAACCATATCCCAAAAATACAGATGCCTTTTTCATTAATTCAAGAGTGTTTTTATTAAGGCATGTAGGGCTGGCAGGACTAATCCTTATCCTCTCTGTACTTCCCTTCTCAGGTCCTCCTGCTAGAGATGGTTGACAGCTTTCGCAAGTGCTGCCTTGCTTTTCTCTGCAACACCATCCAAGGAGACAAGGGATGTGTTCCCTGCCACAGCTGTCCAGAAATTCAATTTGCTGCTGAGAATTTAATTACAGAGAGCAATCAACGCAGCAAACTGAGAAGTGACCAAATGTGAAATGGGGGTAAGTGCAGAGCAGAGGTGTGGTACAGCAGTGCCTCTCGTCCTACATGTTACACATCATGTGCATCCTCTAGCAAAAGGCTTTGTAATATATGGGGATGATATTAACCACACAGAAAGAATGGTTGACCAAAAATAATGGGGCCTTTTATCAAATTTCGTCATCTCCTCCAAAACACTCTTTCTACACAGCTCAGTGCAGTACAGTAGCTTTAACATGATATTCACTAATTGAAATGTATTAACATTTTCCAAGCACACATTACCCTTTACGTACAAGAGCCGCTTCTAGTCCCAGAAAAGATCATTTTACTTTGACATTTCTAATTAAAAGAAAAACATTGCTCACAAATAAATAATAAATGAGACTGCAGATGCTCTTATCTGCATGGCAGAAGGGAATAGGGAAGTACTCATGAGTATGTATCCAAATGAAACTACTAGACCTGTCCATAACATGCACACCTGGGTACCACAACGACTACAGTCACTGACTCATTTTCCACCCACTTTTTTCGAATATCCCATCTAATTAACTATATGGTATTCTTTTTCTTCCTGAGGAGTCATGTGATGACTAAGTACAACAAAAATGTACACCTAAGAATGAATGCTGTCGCTCTTTCAGCTGTAGGTTGTTTTGGTAGTTACCCTAAGTTGGACACTAGTTGAATGTTTTTTTCCCTGAACATGAAAAACTGTTATAAATAACTGTAATCAGAGATTAACATAATTTTACCACCTTGATTACTCATAACAGTATAGAAAAGTGAGTCAGGACTGTGACTGCATTAAATGCCTGGGAGGGTTGAAGATAACTGGCTTATAAGCATCCTAAGTTTCACTCTCCTGGATATTTCACAACACAGACTTTAGGCTTTGGCTTTGCATTAAGAAAAGTGTTCATTAGTGTTTAGAGCAAACACTGGGAATAAGGCTTAAAGCTCCTGATCCTCCTTCTGCAACCAGCTTGAGCTGTTCTGTGGCTTCGAGAGTACCACTGGGCCACCCACTTAAATCTCTGCATCTCTAATACCTTGAAAGCATACTCTGATAAAGCCCTTCTCCACAGGACATGGGTATTACCAGATATGAGCATAGGAGCACACACAGGCTTGTTAATGTCCCACTATTGCCCATGGTCAAGGGCTGCAGCATGCTGGGTGATGCCTCACTGCTGGGCATATGGAAAACTCAGAAGCAAGGCAAAATTATGGGCTGCTTAACTTCCAGGCAGCAAACCAGGTCCCATCCCCATCCCTGACCCAATACAGTCAAAGAAGACAAACAGCTGCAAAACCTAAACCATGCACTGATAATAAAAAAAATTCAGATGCAGATCCCAACTTTCCTGACTGCACTGGGACCCAGAGTTTCCCTGGGCATCCAATGGTCTGAACTGGCCTGCTGCTCTTGGAATGATGACAGCAGCTTGTGCCCACCACGGCTGCCCACGGCACAATCAGCTCCTGCTCCCATGGGCAAGCACCTTCCCACCAGCATCAGAGGGAGCTGGAGCAAAGCAGAAAATGGCA
The DNA here is from genome assembly GCA_013400515.1 of Erpornis zantholeuca. Classification (NCBI taxonomy): domain Eukaryota; kingdom Metazoa; phylum Chordata; class Aves; order Passeriformes; family Timaliidae; genus Erpornis; species Erpornis zantholeuca. The sequence continues at coordinate 88,602 of VZTN01024682.1, read as the reverse complement.
CAGTGTGCTGCTCATGGAAAATTAACAGAGTGGCCTTGCTCCTAAGAAATATTAGTGGCAAAACAGTAACATTATTTAACACCGTTTCATCCAGCCTTACTGACTGGCAAGTTGTTAAGGCAGCAATTTAGGCTTTAGTCAAAAAAGGACATAATTAAAATTTCACTATGGATTCACCTAAGCATCCGAAGCATTTCTCATCTGAATGCTCATTCTTATTCGGATTCTGGAGCTGAGCACTCCTATCAGTAATTCCAACTCCTTCTTAATTTACTCAGACAGGGTCGGGATTTATATCTGACTTTGTGTAAGTCTTCTCCCTCCTCAAAGGCCATGCTAATATGGGGGAAGGGAGGCAACACTTACACATCCTCATATCTCCTCAAAATAATTAGCTGAAAGACCAAGAGATTGATTCAAAAGGCAATATCCAGTAACAGAGAGAGAATGAGCCATCATTAAGTCTCCAATTTCAGTAGCACATCTCTCAATCCTAAAGGCAACATATCAACAAACAAAAGAACAATTTCCTCTATAACTTTATTTTTATTACTTCTCCAGTCACAGAGAACAAGTCCAGATTTTACCACTGCTAACTAACTCTGTTACTCTGGGAATAAAAGGCAAACACTGTGTTACCCTGCGTAGGAGGCTGAGAAACTTAGATGTCAATTTTTCTCTTTTGTAGAATTAGAGCAAGAAATTATATCAGGCCATAACATTGAGTGAAAATAACAGCTTTGACAGTCAAATTGCCCAAAGGCAGGAAAATGCTGCCCAATTCTAGAGGTGAAACACTTGAGACAAAACAGATCATAATAATTAGAGACAAAGACCTCAGGACTGTCAACATATCTTGAAAAGCACACCTAATTATTCCCCTAATGAGGAGGTGAGAGATACAAAATTACTACCTATCCTCTTAGCTGGAGGGCTTGGGGAACAAGGCCTATTTCATGGTAGATATTCCAAGAAACGTGTCTGAGGAGACCTTTCAGCACCTTCCACTACCTAAAGGAGATCTACAAGGGAGGTGGAGAGGGTTTTTTCACAAAGGCACATAGTGACAGGATGAGGGGGAAATGGATTTAACTGAAAGAGGGCAGGTTTAGATTAGATATTAGGAAGGTATTCTTTACTGTGAGAGTGGTGAGATCCTGGAACTGGTTGCCCAGAGAAGCTGTGGATGCTCACTGGAAGTGTTCAAGGGCAGGTTGGATGGGGCTTGGAGCAGCCTGGTCTAGTGAAAGATGGGAGTTGGGACTGGATAAGCTTTAAGGTCCTTTCCAACACAAACCATTCTATGACTCTGTGATCTTCCCATGCAAGTGAGGTTTTTCAGTTGCCCCCAAGCACACAAAGCCTCATGTGCTTTGCTTAACCACTGCCATGCAATGATGGGGCTACCCAAACCTCAGGGACTGAGGAGTACTGGCACAGAACTTCTCCTTTGTGGCTCAGGGGTGATGAAGATTCCTGGGGCACAGTACATCTCTGGACAGGCAAAAACCTTGGCACAGCACCCAGGGTGGTGGGGAGATGCCCTTTCCAGCCAGTACAGCTGCAGCTTGCAGCCTCAAGCTTGTCATGACCCTTCCTGTGATAACCAGTGCCTTGTAATCCAGCAGCATTCATTGGATTAACAGAGAAACTTTAGGAGTGGGAAAACATAAGAACCAGGCTAGTTAGGAGACTATATAACACAGAATCTATTTTAGTTTGCAATATAGATTTATATAATTTTGGGGCTAAAAACAGCACTGACAGTGTCCAGCCAGCCAATCTCCAGGACAAGGGAGCCGTTCCCACCACCCATCCCTGCCTCCTCCCTCTCTACAGACCCTGCTCCTGCCAGGACACCATGTACATTACCCAGTTCTCCTGTCAGTGTTTCACCACACATTTAGCAATTGTTCTTTCCAGTCCCTGGGATGCATCTGTTTTGCTAGCCCATGTGTCAATTTGCCTTTCAGGATTCTCAGCAGCAACACTATGTTTCTCTGATACACACTCATCCAGTTATAATGCTTAAACCACCCAAGGTCTTGCTCTTTCTAATCCAGAGGACCTTTCTCAAAGGGTTTTGCAATTTAAATACCACCTTGGACTTGATTATTAGGCCAGATTTTGCCATTTCTGCCCTTAAATAACAGCTGCTTTGAAGAAGGTCAGCTACTTTAACACAGCATTGTCTTTGGTGTGGAGAAAAGAAATTGCTGCAATCATTTTCTCACAATTCTTCCACAAAATTCTTTAAAACACTTTACCCTTTGTAAAAAGACGTCAAATGCAATAAGCCACAGTCAGACCTCGCTGGTAATAGACTTGTCAGAGGTGCACTGGCTTTGTGCAGGGTAGCGCCGTGTCATCTGCAGCCTCTGTGAACTGTAACACTGAGCACTCACACAGCCCTTCGTGCCCACAAAGCTCTACAAATATCAAAAGAGACCAATGGATAGTTCAGAGCCTTCCCTCTTGAAAATTAACCTCTATGAAGATGAATTCACTGTGATTGAGTTCCTCTCACTTCTCCATTTTCTTCCCTAGGAGTGTGTCAGTGAAAGTCCCTGGCACCAGCAAAGGAAATGCTAAATCCTTTTGTGGTCACCAAGCACTTGTGGAGGGTGGACTGGTGCAGGCAGGATAGGGTGGGATGCAGGTTAGAGACGGCAATGCTGCCCACTGGAAAAGCACCACTCAGGGAGATGAATTCCATTCCATTTCACACACTGAGAGAAGCCTAGCTTATTAAAATAAAAACCACCAAACATGCTGTTACACATGTGAATTCAGACTGGGGGTTTACTTAACAGAAAACTTGACCATTACTTTCTGAACAGACAGAAAGGGCAGACCCCTTCAAATACTCCTTTGAAAGCTTGCTTCACACCTTAATTACCCCATAAGCACTGAGGTTTCATGCCAGTTGACCAGCCTTTCTTCTCAGGGAGTTCTTCAGTGCCATTTACAGAGGCTAGAGTTAACTCCAAAACCAAAGCAAAAATCCCAATGATTCCTTTTATGCCATCAGGATTTGGGTTATGGGGTTTATAACCCTTTAGTCTTGAAACCTAACAAATTCATCTGCAAATCTCTATTGCTTCTCAAAAAGATTTTAGACACGGCTGATTGTAAAACCATATTTTTTCAGTGAGCTCCTAAATTTTCTGAAAAAAAACAGGTTAAAGAGAAAACTGAAATAAAGAACATGATGATAAAGGATGTTTATACATATGTTTATCTTCCTTGTTCTAATGTCATTGAATCATCTAGTCTTTTAGTCACCCAGCAGTAATATTTGGACAAGTTTAATCCAGTTCCACAAACTGAGTATTTTTCCATTAACTGCAACGAGCTTTCTATGGCTTTTGTAATTTTCCTTAGATTTTTACAGCCAAACAAATGTAGTTTGTCGAAGTTAGAATGACTTTTATTACCAACAATCTATGCATGACACCCTTCTTTAATATTCATGACATGAAAATCTTACCATTTAAAATTTATACGTCACAGGTTGTTTTCGTGAGTTTTATTTTCTTCTTATTACATACATTTAAATGCACACATAATCATATTTTAAATGTAATAAATGCACACAACTTGCTAAATGGCTAAACTTCTTCAGTGATACTTTCTCTATATGTGGTTATTTTACACAATCAGTCCTACAGATATTCACCCCACTGCCTTGTATCACTTCGCTTTCACACAGCAAAAATCAGTATTTTCAGGAGGTCCAGGCTTTTCAATTACTTTCCTGAGGTCCTCTCTTCCAAAGCAGGAATCCCTATTTCAGTACTCAACAAAAGCATTTAAAAATAACATTTTTCTCACTTGTTCTTGTTTGTGACAAGAGGTTTTCAGGTCACTGCAAGTGCAGGTTTGTGGTGTACAACAAGGTCACAGTGGTACAGGGCACACCTTGACTGCAGCCCCAAAAGACCAATCCCTTAAACACCTTGCTGAAGTAGGTTCTCAGGGCTTAAATCTGCAGTAATAGAAGTAAACTAGATTGAAAGATCATGCATTAACAAAAATGTTAACCTTAAGGAAAAAATGTCAGGTTTAATGCCGATATTCACAATCTCATGAAGGCCCATCAAAGTAGCATTAATGGGCTACAGCTTTTTAACTCTTAACTATTTAGGTATCCTATGCATGGCTTAAGTGTTTGCTTTGTTAACTACAGGAAATCTATCCCTTACACACTCTTTCATAGCAATAAAAGAAAGGCAAAAAGAGGTGCAGTGCTTCACACTTGATTTTATAGTATTTTCCTTCCCCCACCGTCATAAATTTCTACCTACAAAACTATAAAGGAGAAAGCTCACTAAATCCTCATGTTTTGTCATTTGGTATTCAGCAGTCAGAGCACAAAGCAAACAAGTGCCCTGCAGAGGGGACAGTGACACTGTCTCCTCCATGTGGCACCAGTGGTGCTCTCCAAAGTGCCACGGTGCCAGACAGATGGACAGTCCCCAGCTGGATGGGTGCTGCTCCCTGCTCCCTGCCACACCAACAGAGCAGCACCCAGACGGGCTGGCAGAGAACTCTTTGCACAAGGTCACTCCCATACACATAAACCCAGCTTTTCTCTTCAGGAAAGTAAATATTAGTGCCTATTATTCACAAACATCAAGCATGCAGCACGCAGTATGCAAGCGCTGTGTGCATATGGACACCAGATAAGCCACCCACATGCTGTATCTCAGATCCACACACCCTGGCACTGTGCAATCAGCCAAAATGTTCTCCTAGAACAAGATTCATGTTTCACTACCAATATGGTGAAGCTTTTTATTCAGAGCTACTCAGTTATTACAGTCGAACAGGCCTGACAGTATCAAAGTTGATCACAGTTCTAATTATAACTTTTAATATGCTGGATTTTATTCATTCCTCCTCCTTTTCAACCTTGATGTTTTATTCCCAGCTATTCAGGGCTTAAGACTCATAAATGAAAATAGAAGCTTCTGGTTTTTTGAGTATGGATGTTGCTGACTATTCAGAAGGCAATCTGCACAGAAAAGGTTCGGGGTACAACAATTTAATAGCTCAGAAGCAAATCCCAGGAAGGCAATTACCTAAGATACCTGCAGCATCCCAAGTGGCTCTAATTAAGCCACTGCAAAAAATTGCTGAGCTTTAGTTTGTGCAGGGTTCAAGGCCATCAAGGCCAGGTTGGGATGGGGCCCTGAGGAAGCTGGCCTAATGAAAGGTGTCCCTGCTCACAGCAGAGAGTTGGAACCAGATGATCTTTAAGGTCCCTTCCAACCCAAACCATTTTATGACTCAATGATCATGAGGTCCCAGGCCTGAGATGGACAGCAAGCAGATGAGCCAACTGCTTCAAGGTGAGCAAGCAGATCCAGGCAGTCTCCACTCAACTGACATATAAGCTTTACTAGGTTTGCCTTGGGCACTGAGTTTTCCTTCTCCCAAGACAACCTTTTCCTTTTTAGTTCTGCTCCTTGTTCTCTTTCTGAACACCAACACCAACATTGTGCCAAATTTCAGCTCTTCCTGAAGCACCAGCCAAATGAACTCACTTCTTTTCATGCCTTGTCATGACCTTTCTTTACCACATGCAAGACAAGGTGATAAATTTGGGTCCTACTTATATTCTGAAAATAAAGGACGTGGGCAAATCCTCAATTTGGGTGCTCCTGAGATGTGTAGAATCCACAAACTAAAACCACATCAGATATAAAACAGCTGAGTAGGACAAAATAATTTACCTCAGATGAGGACCTGAGCTGTTAACTTTGGTGGGGAAATTATATCCATATACTTGAGAAAAATGAGCCAGATGGAGCAAATGTTAAGGCAAATAATATAGTATATTTATCTATAAAGGCTCCTCCAATCTGAGTGAACAATTTAGCTCAATGTAAATATTTCTGCATATTGTGTCAAAATATTCTGATATATGTGCATCCAAGACCTTGTGCATCTCCTTCTGAACCAGGTTTAACTTCTACAGTTACAGTGCCCATAGGGAAAATGCTTCTTTGAGGATTCAGTTCTCTGCTGCCAAACTGTGTCATCCTCACAGGGCTCCCAGGGGGTTCATGTAGAGGAGGATAAAGGTAATAATGTTCTACAACTTGCCAACTTTAATCCTGTGAGGACCTGAATTATGGCCATATTTAATCATCTGAGGAATCAATTTGGCCCATTTCGTTGCATTTTCCAGCAGCAGTCCCAAAGCATCATCCTGTCCAATCTGCCACACAAATTCCATTTTAAAAAGCATATAAGAGGACATTAACAGTTAGTCTTAAAAAGTCTGCAGAATGTATACAGAACAAAAGAAATATTTCCATGAAAACTCACAAAAGAGCATGAAATGAGCACCAAACTGACTTAAGATTTAAATATTCTTAACACAATCAATATGCTTTTTTTCAACACTGCACCTAAAGGAAAATCCTTAACTTACTGGAAGCAAAAGATTTAAATTTAATAATATATCTCAGTTATGTCAGAGCATTGACTCTGTGATACAAAGAATTCTCTGACTTTAATCCAGGATAGTATTTAACATCAACTTCATCTTAAATAAGGCATTCATTTTCAAACTTGAGAGGAATTATTCATGTGCTCAAAAGCAGACACATGCATGAGCGTTTTGCAAAGCTTCCACTCCTGTCCCTCTGCTGTTGGTTATCACTTTCCACTAGGTGTAAGAATTTTTCATAGCAGGCACCAGAAAAATATTAGAAAAGGAACAACACTGTTATAAGAGGGAAGCCTGGGTGATGCTCGCTTGTCTGATCTTGTATGATTTTTCTGCCCTGTCACCTCCTCTACAATTTCCTACCAAATGCTTTTGCTCCACATTTCCCTTTCTCTTGAGAGATGTTGCTATATGAAAAAACACCCATCAGGTATTTGGCTTGCACAGGGCAGGACATGACAAACCCATGCCTCATTCCCTGTCACTAGTGCCCCATGTCTGTGTGCTCCTGGCGTGTTCCTCACTCTCTCCATGGGGATGGATGAGTCTGGCTCACTTCTGGGCTCAGCTTTTCCCCTTCAGACTTTGATTTCCTCAGGGGCTAAATTTTAGGGACAGCCAGGGAAAGAATCAGTAAATTAAACCTTCAGTGTGGAAGGGAATGTTACCCCACTACAAAGTCTCCTCTCCCAATATAAACAGACCCCAAAAGAAGAGGGATTAGAGCTACAAGCACTGGTCAGTTTTGTGTCAAAACAAGTGATTTGCACTAGAACTTGAACTCATATAATTTTAACCAAAGTGGCCACACTGACAGAAAACATGTTTATAGCCAGGCTTTTGTTACACTTATATACAATATTACTTAAAATATTATATTACACTAATATATAATACTGCATTCATATGTAATACTACAAAATTAAGCCTTTTGATAATGAAGAAAAGGTGTGCTTCTCTTGCCAAACCTAATTAATCCTTCTGGGGAAGTAAAAATAAAAATAACTTTACAGACTTCAGGCTTTGCCAAAGCTGCATTTACTTATATGAAGATTATTACCATATTCTGCATTTCACAAATACAATTTTTATTCAGGAGTCTTCTCTGTGGAAAAAAAAATATTGCAAAACCAAAACCCACCAGGCTACAGAAAGACTGTGAACAGTTTCCTTCTCCCATTCATTGTTTTTCAGTGGATGTTTTGCTGCCAATATCATTCAGCAATTTATTTCTTTGCTGACCAGATGGCTGAGTATTTTAAAAGTGGAAAAAAACCCCCCACACTACCCATAGCAAATAAGATCTTTTTTCTTTATAATTTTTAGCTGAATCTTTGTCAATACTCAATTTTGGAAATGCTTTATGTTTTTGCAAATATTCCATTTTGAGGGGAAAAAAAAGGCCAAAAAAGAGACTGATGACACCTGTAACACTAGAGGGACATCATGTTTGGGAGGTTGAGCTTGGGAACTCCTGCCTGATGTGCAACCACTCATCCCAGGATAGAACCAGCCCTTTGTGAGCACTTAAGTGCCTTATGTGAAATAACCCTGTTCATTGAGCAAAACAATATCTTAAATCACAGCCTGACAAGAAAAATATGTAACACTGTATACTTATGAGCAAGCCTCATCCAATATTGCCCTCCTGGGCTGTCTCCAAGCCCAGAGAGTCCCTTTCCACTGCAAGAATAACTAATAAATAAAACCAAGGAGAAACTAGCAGCCCAAGGCAGCCTGAGCTAAGTAAATGGTGGAGAAAATACATCATAGATTTAACTTGGCCATCAGCTACATTCAGCTTCTGGACTCTTTTCTGTGTCTGTGCTGCTAACTCCAGTTGCAGTGATCTCTGGTAGCAGGGTCTAGCCAAGCCCTGCTCAATGCACAATTCTTCTGAAGTCCAGATTTACCCATAGGGCTAAGGAAGCTTCTTAGGCAGCTACAAATCCAAATTTGTTATTTTTTAGCATTTCTAGCAGCTAAAGAGTGCCTGGAGCTGCAAGATTGCCTCTTCATCCAACCCAGACCTGGTGAGGGATGAGCTTGGCGTGACAGCAGTAGGCAGAGCTTTGTCTGTAGCCCCATTAAACCCTTTTCCAGGGGCAGGGTAATGTGTTATCACAAGGGCTGCATCAGTCAAATCAATCAGCAGTGACTCATCAGCCCACGGACTGGGGGAAAGGCAGGAGGGAGAGATCAGAGTTTTGCTCAAGCACAGTTCCTCAGCTGTCCCTTGCTACTGATTGTGCCTGCGAGATATGACCCAGTCTAGGACACAAAGAAAGAAATGCATTCACAGCTGGTTTACCTGCCTGGGCAATGCAGCCAGCCTGTAACCACGCACATGGGAAGCCATAAAAAATCCTGCAGCTGCCTTTTGCAGTGGGATATTAAATACAAATACAAGGTCTAGCCCATTTGACAAATTACAAGCTGATTATTACAGGCAAGCTTAAGTGTGTGTGTCTAGAGACAGATAGACAGACAGACAGACATAGATATATCCTGCATATATAATACAGAAATTTACCTGGCATGAGCCTGATGTTAATTATTCCCTGGATAGGGACTCTGCTGTGTGATAGTGCACCTTTGGTAAGAAAATGCTACAAGGCAAAGCAATAAAAACTCTTGGCTCACAAACAGCTCTCCAGAACTAAGGACCAAGACTGTGCTCCTGCTGTGTTTCCCTTCTAACTCAGCAGTTCAGAGGCAAAGATTTAGATCCCTTCTCCAGTGTAATTAGGTCACTGCAGAGACCTAGCTGCACCACTGTGATGTCCCAGTGTTATCAAAACACCCTCACCCCTGCAGCTTACAGAGTGCTGCAAAGTGACCTTATAGCTTGTGTAACAGCTAATGTAACTCACAGTGGAGACTGGTTCCACTGATGGGTCCTTATTCTACTTTAGGTAGCTAAAGGCTGAGCATTCACCTGGCAAAAGCCAGCATCACTCTGTAGACAGTGGAAGAAAATGTGCCCATTCAGCAGAAAAATCACTTTGAGGATGGTAAAAATTAATCTTGAGTGATGACTGTCCCTGTCTTGACAGCTAGATACTTAGGTCAAGCTAGGTGCCTAACTTGTACAATTAAAAGCAAGGTAAGTTCTTTTTAAGGTATGAAATGCTGGTTCTGCCCCATGTCACTTCCTCACCATCAGGATCTCATGCTTGGACTATGTATGGATCACTGGAGCAAGGTCTCTTCACAATGTTTTGCTGTCCTGAAGAACTATGAGGGTGCTACGTGCCTTCCTAAAATATAACATGTACCCAGTTATCACCATCCCATGACAAAACTGCCTCCACTCATCTTTACTGCCTAACTGCAGAATTCTTGTGGAGTTCATGCAGAGCTTCTACTGCAGTCCCCCATGCTGTGCCAGCTGACGTGGGCAAATCCATGCCAGGGAGCACACTGACAGCTCAGGGACCAGAGCTCTTTGGGTCTGTCCTGTTTAGCAGGCTAGAGACCACCTATGAGAGCAGGTCATTGCCCCAGTAATTTATTTCTAGCATGTGTGGTGCCCAGTGAGGTGCTACTGGGTCTTCCCATCAGACTATCTACAGTGTAAATGCTAAATATAAATCATGTCAAAGTTCGTTAATCAAATTGTACTTCCAGTAACAGTCACATAAAGCCTCCCAAAACCTTGAGTCAGGCATCATTGCTTCCACCCCATCAAATTCACATAACCTATTTAAGTGTCATAGGACCTTAAAACACTATGCAACTTAGCTCCACTTCATTTAACTTTACAAAGTTCACATTTTCATCTCTTCAATACTGGGGAGCCAATTTAACTTATTTTTTCTCCCACCTTTTTCAATGCAAGCTGTGATTCCTGCATGACCACATGATGAGGCTTTAGGGAAATCTTTTCCCCTTGTTTAGCAAAGCAGTTCAAGAGATTTGCAGGTCAGTGTCACAATGGGCAATGCAGCAAACCAGCTGGTTTGTTTGGGTGTTTTTTTGATTTAAAAGCTGGAACTGCAAAGCAATGACTTTTCAGAGGAACCAGCAAGCATTTAAGTAGGGTTAGTTTCAAGTGCCATTAAAAATACTGCAAACCAAAAAGATACAGGAATTGATTGTTCTTGACATTATGTCTCCTCTTATGGGGTGAATGGGAATGTGATCATTGATCAAAGCTACTTCAGCAGCAGTTCAGGGCTCAGTCTTGAACTATTTGTGATACCTGGTTGGTGCATCTCTAAAAGGATGACTTCACTCTAACAGGATGTGTTCCTTTGGCACAGGATAGAGCAACACCTCTGGATCCACTGCCTCTCACTGTGCAGAAGCTAACACCAAGAACAGTGGGCTTCCAGCTAAAAAAATGAGAATTCAGAGCCCTGGTGTATCCTACATTCAGCATCAAAACCAGTCATTAACTGACAGTCACCCTGTCAGATCTTCTGGAAGCGGAGAGAGTTGGCCTGGGTTCAGCTGTTACTTGAGCAGCTCTAGGGGAGAGCCACTCTCCTACTAATCAGGACACTTGACATTCATCACAAGGCACGAGGAGCTGCTCATCAGCAGGTCTGCAGGACAGGTGCTTGTGACAAAGGTGCAGCATGATAAGCTGAATCATTTGCCACTCCAATTCTATCATGCAGCCTTCCCCCAGCATCCCTGAGATGAACATCAGCTCCTAGTCCCCCCATGCAAGCATGAATCCTGCTGTAAAGAAGTCTGGTTAGGGCCTCTTTTTTCTTTTCTTTCAAGAGAAGTCTGAATTTTTTAAAAATTGGATTAAATAAGAACAAACAAAAGAGAGAAGAAAAGAACTGTCTTGGGAAATCTTTCTTTTCTTCATTTGCTTCACGGAACCACAGAGCTGGAGATAAAAAGCAGCTTACCAGAAACAAGCAGCATTTGATCAGCACTGTTGACCTGCCAGCAGGAGGGAGCCATGGATATAAAAGGCTGGGAAAAATCAGCAGTCATCCATTTCTGCTGTACGTCTCTCAAAAGACACAGCACCACCCCTCGTGTGTATAAAACATGACCAGCCTGTGTGAAGATCTTCCTTTAAGAAACTTCAGAGAGCAAGTACAAAACCAGAAGGATTTCACACACCACAGGAAACACTGTGGGAAATTAACACTTTAAGAGTCTAAATCACCTTTACCCTTCAGCTGGCTGCTAGCAGTCACCACCTTGTGCACTTCAGTTCTCTGTGACAGTACAATCAATTTAGACACTCATTTCACTACTATATTTTATCAAGCCAGCAGCAATTATGTTAATGGCATCTTCAGGTTTTGCACTCTCCGTTGCTCCTCCCTCTGGCTTGGTTATCTAATGCAATTTAGTTTTTTGACCATATTCATTACATCAAAAACACCTCTAAGCATGTTCAGGTCAGTTCCAACCTCAGAGGGAAAGTTCACCCTCTCCCCAAAGCAGGGGTTTTTAATCAAATTGGATTATAAGATTAGCACTAGTAACCCACATTGGTAATTATCATACAGAAAATAGTTCTTTTAACTCAGTCTATCCTGCTAACTGTAATAGGAACAGGGATCTGCCCACACTCATGGACTGGTTCACCTTGTTTACAGGAGTATCTTCTCCTGATGCTGCTCTTGGCAGGGTGAGTATGGCCTTTTAACCAATCCCAAACACCCTGAGCCACTTTCCTGTGGATTATCCCTGGAAAATATTTGTACCTCTAAGGTGGAACAAAATCTAACCAAATGAAAGTTGAGCTACCCAGCATTTTCACCACCGAATAACACAGTTCCTATAACTTTTTGTAGGTATTTTCCAATATTCTTCAAGTATCACCATAAATCACCTCTGTTGCATGTTGTATCTCTTGACCGCAAAACACAACCACCTAAGAGAGGTTAATCCTGCATCAATGGGTTGAGTGATTTGTCTTCTCTTTGTAGCAGTAAAAACTCAAAGAATTTTTCTAGTTGGGAATACATCATCGTCTGGAATTACTATTTTTTTCATTGAAAACATGTTTTGCATCCAGGAAATACCTTTCCTCACAGGGACAGCACTTGGCATCTCTTAAGTCAAAGCACAACAGAGAGCAACAATCCAGTTCTTTCACACCTTTAACACACAGCTCTGGTTTTCTTCTTTCTACATCAGGAAATACAATTCCCTTGCCATTTCCTCAGTGCAAATCCAGGCTAGCTCTATCACACCAAAATTTTATGTTCTAGAAATAGAAGACCAGACTTGTCAAAGCCTCCTGTATCATTTCTATCCCCCCAGAAACGAAACTGACTGAGTAATCTCTGCCACTCTCCCAGCTAAACCCTCACCCTTTTCTTTCAGCTTTTTTTAATTTTTTTTTTTTCCTTTCGGCAGGTGAGTTTTCAGCCGAATCAGCGTTAGTTCTGACTCAGCACAGTGATGGGATCATCAGCACCAACAGCAGAGCCAGCAGCTCAGCTGCACATGTCGTCCTAGATCATCTTAAATCAGCTCTGAGCCCATGTCCCAAGTGCACAGCGATTACTGTCTGGCACTATTTATCAAAGAGAGTATCACAATGCTTGTGAAACAAGGTCATTATGAGATTTAGATAAGGTTTTGTAATTACAAGGGTTTTGTCTGTTTGTTTGCTGGCTTTCAAAGATGGTTTTAAAATAAAAAACAAAAAGGGAGGTTTATCTATTTCTCTCCTTCAAAATGAGAGGTTTTTATTTTCGAAAGACTGAAAACCAAAATGTTCCCACTACTAGCAATCAAAATCTAAACACATTTTCAGGTCCAGGGTAAGACCCAAGGTATTACCAAGGGGTAGTGAGCAGAACACTCTTTTCCAGGTAGGTACACCTACGTGGGGTTAGGGAAGATATGGCCATGCTGGGTAACAACATGGGACCTTCACAGCAGTAGCCCCTAGAAAAACCTTGGCACCATCTGGGAGGCATTTGGGACCTGTTCCCAAATGTTTCTTTCCTATCTCAAGTATGAGGCATTCAAGGCTACCTTTCTTTTTACCAACCCTTATTTGTTCTTCTCTAATTTTTTTTCTTCTACTTAGTTGGTGTTTACCACTTCCTTCAGCAGGTGTTGACAGCAAGCTACCATATGACACAGGAAAGCCTGAAGTGATGGCATCTCCCAGCTGCTCACAGCCTGAGCCCTGCAGGGCGAGAGCCCCTGGCTCTGCCCCATGGTCATTGCAGTTGGTGGGAGCCCTGCCAATATCTCCGCTGAGCACAAAAAGGTTCCCTTCAAGTGATTCCAGCATTTCTGACCCAGGTCATCATCTGGCATAAAGCAACATGCAGCATTGCCAAAGCTTTCCCAACCAACACCTGGTGGAAAACACAGCCTGGAGGAGGCAGCTGACAGCCCCAATCCCTGCAAAAACCAATCCTGGCCCCTGGCTGGTAGTCCTGACTCCATAATGCATGGATGGGTCAGGAAGCCCAGCACAGCTCCCATGCTCACTCAACCTCAACCTATGAAGAAGAAGAGAAAATAAAATCATGGCCTTCTTTATAAATGATAAATCTGACCCTGAATGATCCAGGGATGTTTGTTGACGGGAGAAATGCAATCTTGTGTTGGTTTATTGGCTACTACTCTTTTGAGTTTATGGTCTGTTACAGCAGTTTCCACTATGACTAATTCTCTTATTCTTGAATCATTACAACAATGGTTCACTATCCGGTTTTTATGCCAGTATCTGTCTTCCTTCTCAGATTTTCATTTCTGACACCTCACCAGTCTCTCCTGGTGTGCTTGTGTGCTTTCTGCTGTGGTACCTGTGTTTTAGCATCTGTCTCCTCGCCTTTTGCGCTCGTGTTTCCACTTCATCAACTTTATTGTCAGCAGTTTTGTAGCCTGTTTTTTGCTCCTCTTTCCTCATCTTTATGACCCTTCATCACCGTGGAAAATGGAAGCTGTACATTTCACTTTCCCCTACAAAGACACAACTCTGTGTAGCAAGAGGTGAAAGAAATGAAATGGTCTGTGTAGGAATCTTTCCACAGCCTCTTCTGGTGACTATGAATTGTCTATTAAGTGTCTAACATCTTTCAAGGTGGCTAGAAATTAGGGAATATAACACTGGATCATCCCAGCAGCTGGTATAGATACCACCTGCTCTGTTGCCAAAATAGCAAATACAAATGCTTCAGAGAAAGGGACAAGGGTACCAATAAGGGACAGCAAGAAAACCAACTAAGAAGGAGACTTCATAAATGAGCTAATCCCTTCAGAGATTTCAAGGCCAACAGAGACTAAACAAATCTCAGAGATCAAATAGTCCCAGACGTTGTTTACAGTTACATTTAAAAAAAAATGTATTAGCTTTTAACAGTAAAAACATTTAGCCTTTCAAGTGCACAAAAAACCTTTTTATTTCTACCTTATCCTGTAGATTTGCGTCTCATTAATTTTCTCTACCCCACGCATTAATGCATCTTTCTCTTCCTCTGTCAAGTTACTCCCTCCTCACGGAGGCAGCCCCACCCTTTGCTGCGATCGCTCATTAACCAGCTGTAGAACAAACACAGCGTTCACGGTTCCCGAGTACTAATGATAGGGCACAAAACCACTCTGACAGGTTTTATTCTTTTTTCTTTTAATCACCCACCCAAATTGTTTCACCATCAGCACATGGGCTGCCTCGACAGAGCCTTCTTCAATGACGCCAAACCTCTTCCCAGGCAGGTACAGCTCACTTACAACACAAGAGTGTTTCAGATATTCAGATTCCTGCCAGCAGACATCCCTGTTACTCCTGACATGTGTACTTGGTGACAGGCGTGCTGGCTTATATGTAACACCCTTCCAAGACTGACACCTCTCCTCTCCATCCTTTACGAGGAAAGAGAGAATTTCACCTTGCTTCCCAGACTGCTTAGCTCAGTACCTAGTATCCTGATTTAACATACTAATATACTTAAAATACTTCACACTTAGCTTAGGCATACTCAATTTTTTAACCTTTTCTCATCATGAAAATGGGCACTATTTCAACACACCAAATCCACCATACTCGACCAAAGTTCAAGACCATGCTTCCCCTTTATTCTTAAGACTTCTTTGCCTTTGCCTTGCAAGTAATTTTATAAAAGACTCTTTCATTTTCCAAGAACATTTCTTATATATTTTTTGTCTTTTCCATAACCATTCTAGAAGACTAGTGCAAAAATACATTCCCTTAAAGAAAGCATTTAGCATTACCCTTTAATTTCCCTGTCTACTGAAATAGCAGGTAAACCATGCAATGTATCAGAATCACATTTATTATCAATGTCAAAGGCATCTGTTTGCTCTCAATCTGCTTAATAACTAAGTCGAACAGGAGTATGAAAGAAAAACATCTTTGCCAGCAGGATACTCTGTATCTCTCTTTGAAAGCAATTTGGCTGAATGAGGATTAGGAGAAGAGTCACTCAGTGAGTTTAGGGTTATTTTTATTATTCAACACAGCGAAAGGAAAGATGAAATTAAGAAAAGATCCATTTAGGGTGAGTATCAAATGTCCTAAAGGCAAAATCTGCTCAGATTTGGGTGAATCTCTAAGGTGAAGCTGAAGAATACCCATTCAGTTGACAAGTTTAGAAAAACACTAGAACATAAGATGCAACAAACCATAGTCCCTGCAGCAGCAGGGGGACTGGCATGAATATCTCATTATTTTCAACATAACAGCTTAATCTGTATTTAATGGCAGTGAAAAGCACTGGTGTCATCAATTCCACTCAAAGTCATAATTTATGCAACACATGAAACATTTGCATGAGTACCCTGATCATCACTGGCACAGCAGAAAGAATTCACCAAGCACTTATTCTTCTACCACTGACCTAGTTTGAATTGCCAAGTCACCAGAGGCACAGGGTACAGTAATGGGTCTGCCCAGGTTCTGTACCCCAGAGGTACCCCAGCCATCCAAGCTGAGCCTGCCTCCATCTCTTGGAGATGCACAAATCACCTTTAAATTTGCTGCTGGCATTGGAGAGCTCAGGGAGAAATCACAATGTGAATGACCATCACAGCCTGGGACTGAACACTATAATGCCAGAAGCTTATGGCTGTATCAATTTACTCCAAAAACTCACAGGAACATTCATTCAAGCTGCTTGTACCTTTGGTTTGCAGCACAAACACACTCCTTCTAAATCCAGTGTGCTGAACTACTACAGTCCCTGACAAACGAAGTCAATGACAAAAAGGTTTCTGGAAAGTGACATTGCTGTACATTATTATTTTACTGTCTATGTAATCAGAGTACCAAGGAGCCTCAGGCACAGCCAGAGATCCCACTGCTCCGAATGTTGTGCCAGCACAGAAATCTCACAAACCAGCAGATATCTGTGTTTCTTGTAAGCGAGGGAACAGAAAAACAAGTTGTCAAGGAAGGAGGGGAGAAAGTGCTGCTAAAGAAAGATCTCCTGTAGATTGAAAATTAACTACCTGCCAGTACATTAAGCCTTGTACTTCTCAGACCTTTTGGGTATAAAACAAAGGATGTTTACCAAGTCTTTAAAGGACTGCAATACCCTCTGATAGGCTGTGCTTTCTTATGGCACAACTTCATCCCTGTCTGAGTCTGCCCAAACCAGAGTCAATATATCGGGGGCTGATGTTATTGTAATGGCAAAACACCCAGGTCACTCAGAGTGGGCTGACTGGGCCAAATGTCAAAGTTTTGAGACAAAACTATTAACTTCTCTTCTTCCCTTTTGTAAAGGAGTTAATCTGCTATCCTGGTTCTTTGTAAGCCCCTTTTTTTTTTCCCCTCTGTCTCCATCCAGACATGTTTGTAATTACATTTCCTGGGACACACACTTTCAAGGCTGCACACACCCCAGCACAAGTAACACACAGCTTTTTAACCTTGTGAGTTAAAGGTTTTAAAGAGTATTCAAGTCAAGTAAAACAACACTGTTAGCCCCTCTGAAAAAAATGCAAAAGCACAGAGGTCCAGATCCAAACGGGTACAGGAGCAGGGCTCTGGAGAGATTTTGCACACCCAAAGCCCAGCACAAGATACTCAAAATACCAGCTCTACACCTTTGGTACCACTGCACTCGTTCAGCTCTCACATTTAGCCATCTGCAGAGGTTCATTTTTTTGAAGTGAAGACTTTAGGATGAGAACAGCCTTAAAAGTACCTGTTTCTCCTCACTAGCTGAAAAGGGAGATGGGTAATTTAAAGCAGGTGGCTGCATAAATCTCTCTCTCTCTGAAAATGACTAACCTTTAGAAAAAAATGCCCTGAGAACGAACAACATTTAGGAGATACATGTCCGAAACAGACACTGGTTTGCCAGACATCACCTCTCCTTTCTGCAAGATTTCCCATGCTAGACTAGCACTGAGCTCTGCTACTTGGAAGACAATAAGTACATTTCGTAGGCAAAGAGGGAATATTCCCCGGGTCGAAATGCCCTCTTTCACCACAGGAAGGAGACATGGTCTCCTGCACCCGAGGAGGTCCCACACTGCAATAGCCTCCAAGCATGGATCAGGACCTTTTGCCAGCCGAGTGCTCACACATGGCTGCAGTCACCCACCCCCAACCCACTCTGAGAATGGACAAATTAGTTCTTGCTAAATGGTGCAACTGCAGGAGGTGAAGTGAGGAAGCTCTGGTCCCAGAGCATCCTCGGACAGAAGGGGATTAGAAGGAAGGGGACTAGACCGCTGTTAACCCTTACAGGTTTCTGCTTGCCTGAGCAGAACTCCGGCCACCTAGACCTGTTTGGAAGGTGGTACCCAGCCTCCTCACCTCTATTGCTGGTTTAAAACACAGGAAAGACTCATTTGCTCTTTAAGAGCAGCAGAGAGGATTACCCTGCATGTAGGAGTGAGGCTGGAAACCCTGGAAAAGAGCTTCATGAAGCCCAGGTCCCTTCCTCGGAAAACTTCAGGGGCCATCCGGGGCTGCGCATCCCTGTCCGGCCGCCTCAGTCCCGCATCCCGCACAGCCATGCGGAGCGTGCCTGCCTCCGAACACACCGAGTCCCTCCAGGTTCGGGTTCCTACAGCAGTAGAGAGCCAGAAAGTTTTTCTCTCCCTGTCACACTCACGGCTCAGCCCCGGACACACTGAGCTGACACCGGGAGGGCGGGACAGCTTGACACACCACCCCTCCCTTACTCTCCACCTTTGCGCTGATATAACACAGCATTTCGAAAAACAGCGAGGCGGCCGAGCCCCCTTCGTTTGGAGGGGGACTCCACTACTTCCATGCACCGAAGGGAACAGCGATCACCACGGGCAAGGGGAGTGGGGAGTGCGGTTCGCGACCGACGGCCGAGGGAGCCGCTCTACCCGTGATGCGGGGGGGCTCGGCCGCCCCAGAGCCCCCGCCCGCACAGAGGCGGACGGTCCTCCCGGTGGGTCTGACCTCTCTATCATCCCACGGACAGCTCAGGGGGAGCCAGCAACAACCAGAAACGCCCCCTTGATGGGATGCCACCCTCCTCCCGAGCCGGTGCAATACCCCCCACCCGCCCTCCGGGATGGGCAAAACCCCAAGAGGAGGAGAAAATCTCACCTCTTCGCAGGGCGGCAGCTGCAGGGCGGCCGCCTGCCAGCCCAGCAGCCAGCAGCACACCCAGGCGCTGCCCGGGTACCCCCGCTCGGCTCCGGCCCGCCGCATCCTCAGCATCCTCAGCAGCATCATCCTCCTCCTCCCCCGCCGCGGAGCGCCCGCGCACCCCTTCCCGGGGGCGGGGGGTGCTNGGAGCGGGAGGGGGAGGAAGGCTGGCGGCGCAGGCGCACGCTGCCGAGGCTGGTCCAGCCCCGGCGTGGGGAAGGGAGCGCGGAGCATCCTCCGGCTGCATCTCACCAGCCCCAAAAGCTCCGCGGCGGGGGCGGTAGCGGGGGCGAAACCCGCAGGCACCGCCGGCAGCCCGGGGCCTGCTGGGGAGCCCGGCAGCACCCCCCGCCTGGAACGTCTGGCCCCGATAGGCTCCGGGATGGGAGCGGCGCTGTGGCATAGAATTCCCCCTTCCCCAGCCCTGCCGTATGATGCTGGCCTGCATCCCCCGCCGTCTCCCGCCTGATTCCTGTCACCCCCGCACCATCCTCGCCCATGGCAGCGCCAGGCGGCGCGGGGTGCTTGCACCCATCTCCCCGCTCCTCGGATGCGAAGGATGCCGGTGTCCCCCCTCAAGGCGGGTTCCCACCAGGCAGGATGTGCGATGGACCGCTCAGCTCCTGGCCAGAGCACGGCAGCGACCTGCTCCACGAGATGGGAGAGCAGCTTGTTCGTGGCCTGACCCAAATTATTCTTATCCCCAGAATTATGCACATTTCTCCCTCGGTGGTTGCCTTTCAGTCCGAATTTTGTCTCCTGTTCCTCAGCAGTGTCCAACTACTCATTCCTAATGAAGCGTGTGACTGCCTCAGGCACTGATTCTCCTCTGCCTCCCAGGCATCTCTTCCAACCCTGCTCACTTTCCTGCTCCCTCCTAGGTCTTCCTTTCTGCCACCTCTTATCTAGCTAGCAAACCCCAGCACAGGACTTCTCGTGGCTAGCACAAGATGTTCCTGTCCCCATTGATCCGCCTTTTCAGACTACAATACATAGCCCTTTTGGTTTTTTCTTTTCTTTCAGCTCATGGAGTGACTTTTTTTTGTAATTTTACTGCGGTTCCTGCTCACTGTGATTCAGGTTTGACTCAGCTTTTATTCACCTCATGAAAAGAGATGCGGGGTATAAGGGCAGAGTCAGATCTTTGCATCACACAAGCCCTCTATCCGTCCTGGTTGGTGTCATTGCTGTGACTGTATGCTAATATAAAAATGGTTCATTTTGCTCATTTTATGTCATTTGAGACCCTTGCTAGAGCAGTCAGGAAGGGAGCTCCATGATGCTCTGCTAACAGAAACAATTTTGCAATTTCCCTTTGTTCTTGTACAGAGCCTTGCTCTGATTTTAGCTCCAGCTGGGGGAAGGAAAGTGGGTTATGGTGCTTCCATCGATGGCCCCATCGCTCACCAGGGCACCAAACAAAGCACCTTGTGTAATCAGTTACGTGAAAAAATCAAATTATCTCTCCGGAAAAAGTGGAGAACAGGGTAGAAACCATGCTGCTGCTTTATGTTTTGTGCTTCTGCACTGGCTAGGTCACAAGGTTGGTCCCAAGGATTCATCGCTCAACTTAACCGCAGGATAAAATCCAGTGTCTGAGGAGCACTGATTTCAGCTGGAGCAGCGTTTCTCTTCACGTTTGGTAAATTAAAACACACAAAGCTGCAGGCACTCCCAGGCATACAGCAAGGGACTCACTCTGAAAATATATGGGGAAAAACACATTGGTTGGATTCAGCACGTCTTTCATGCAAGGAAAATGGGTACAAGGTCGACTTGTGGAAAAGTGCACTTCTTGCTGCAGGTGCAGACCTGAAATAAGGATTCAGAGTGGGAAGCAGGTCTGGGGGTCTGCTGGCAGAATTGCTCTCTGCAGTGGGAGGGTTACTGCTGCTGACTCCCAGGGACCCTCCTGGAGGCAACAGGGCCAGCAGAAGTCAGTTCAAGTGAGCAGAACTTCCATACACCACAGGGATGGGTGAGGAAAGGGACTACCAGAGTGTGCTTTGTCAGCTGCTCTATCACCCTTTTGCATCACTAAATTATTTAGCCTTCAAACCCAGAGCTGGGAGAAGACAATTTATAAATAAAAGGGTACATACTCTTCTTCAGGACTCACTGTATGTTACCAAAGCTTTTTTAGGGTCCTCTGTGGAACTTGCTGTCTCCTAGAAAGAAAAATCACTGAGATCTGAGTTTATTTTTTTTTTTGTCTTACTTTATGTTTCCAAGTGACACAAGGTCCAGAACTTACTCGATCTTTAAAAGCAGTATGATCACTTTGGTTGCTGTGCTATTTGAACAGGATCTGAAATGCCTGTGATATTATTCCTGCAAATCTTACCTGAAAGCAGGACAGCAAAAATTCTGCAGTGCATACTAAGCATGTGGCAAGCAGAAAATAAAAAGTATACTGTTTAAAAAATTAATGAGCTTAGATAGACATAAAAACGAGATAGAGGAAAGCAGCATGAGATTTGAGACTTATTGTGTAACTTTAATACCAAAAAAGGTAGCACCTATATAAAAGGCAGCAGAGATAAAGGAGTTTTAAATCTAGTAAGAACAGATAGGAGGGAGTGAAACAGAGATCTGTATCTGAAATCTTGACCTAATATTTTGAGTCAAGTGAGAAGATCCAAAAATAATTCAGAAGATTTGTGCAATCTCACTTATAAACAATTGCCCAGCTCAACTACATTAAAGTACAAAAGAAAAAGAAAGGAGAAAAGCAAAGTAGTAAGTAATAATTTATACTGTAATGTGTTTCAAGCTACATCTCCACTATTGCCAGAATTTTATTGTGCTTCAGCTTGGTCTAAGTTAAAGATGTAAAAGTGTACCTTTATACTGCTGTTCTAAGTTGTGCCCAGAAAAACCAACAGCTTTCAGGCATTTAGGACCCAGATCTGTAAACAATTCTTCCTGATACCAGCAAGATGCTGAAAGTTAATCATGATATTTGCAAAACTCAAGCCATAGGTTTCCCCAGTAGCCACGGAGCTGGGGCAGGGAAAGAGCCATATGTCACTAATGTTAATGACACCAAGTGAGAGGGAAAATTAAATGGCTGCCAGCTACTGTTTGGATGACAGCAATTAGTAACTACACTTGAGATTAGTCAGGTCTGTAGGCTGACAGTGGTTTGTGTGGGAATACATCACACAGTAAATGAAGCTATTAACCCTTTTCTGCTCTGCCTGCTTCTGGTGAAATCGCTGCTATAACCTTGCTTGTGCTCACATTTCACTGCAACTTTTGGAAAAGCTAATCAGCGTAAAGCAATTTCATGGAGTTTCTTTGTTGAAACTCATTTTCTAACATTGTTGAGTATCATGTGTTTAAATTTCATGATTGCTCTAGAAGAGTAACTGTTTTCCCACAGAAGGTAACATTATTTTATCTTGCTAACGCCTCCATCTGTGAGCTCAGCCACAGTGTGTCCTGCTTAGGCTTGTTCTTTTTCTTGTGAACCATATATTTGCCCATATAACCTGGTCATCTGTGTACTTTCCATGAAGGAATAATTTATCTGAGACAAAAATTAACACTCGTTCAAGACACTGGGTTGTCCTGGTCATTTACTAAACAGCAGTAAGAAAGCTTTAAAATATGTACTTGCTCCTACAAGTGTTCTTACTTTTGGACTTCCAAACTCTTCAAGCTCTTTGGAAATTCAAGATAAACAGCAATACTAAAAGAATGTTTATACCCAGGTCAGGTTCAGCACTGACCTACTTAGACATCACTTATACTTTCAAGTCATTCAAGGACCAACGTGACTCCATCCTGGAATAATCTGGAGAACCCTGCTGAGAAAGCTGATGTGATGGCTAAGCAGTCACTATAAAAAATGGGTGGCATTTGCAGTGAGATCTCTCTCATGTTCCCCTGTAGCCCATGGGAAAACCTAATGCTGGGATTCACCTCACTTAACTTTGTCACCCACAGCTTGTACAGCTTTGGGAGTACTATTCACTTTCCCCTAAAAAATAAGTTATAAACACATCAGAAACCTTTTTCTAAATGGTACCTGAAAGCATCCAGAACTGAAAGTGAAGATAGCCTTCCCAAGACATTGTCTTAATCATCTATTTTAGGAAGGGTTGAATGTCTTTTCATTATCTGCACAGGTAAGTTCTGATATAGACACCTACACATGGTGAAATGAAGCCCACCCCAGATCATTTTCTGCAGTCTAGTGAGGATCCTCTTTAAACAAGGTTCACGTCCTCCAGCTTTTGGTGTGTGTTGAGTGGTACATGTGGGGCTGGCTTATACTCCACACTCAGCACCACATGCATCCAAACCAAAGAGCACAGCAAAGGAAAGGGACCTGGCACGGGGATTGCTGGGCTGTGTGATGCCATTGTGAAGCTTTGTCACATAGCTGTAGCCTCCTGCTGTAAACCCACACCTGAAAAACAAGGAAACAAGGCTTTCTGGATAGAGAAAAGCCAAGATCAGCTTTACTGCCTTTTCATAATTCTCACTTCTAGATGTAATATTCAGCATTTATCCCTTTCCCTCCTTTGCTCCTCAATGCTGTATTTCTGCCTCTTCTCCCTAGAGATGTTTAGAGTGCCTATATTTTGCTTTTCTGAAAAACTTCATCTTTTGGATCAACTCTAAACCTCTTGGAGCCTTCCATACATGATGTCTTTGTTCATCCTTTCTCTCATTGTGACTTTAGTTGAATTTTCCTGTAAATCTTACTCTTGGCTTGGCACTAGAACAGCTCCTTGGATACATACAATTTAATATTAGCTGTGCAAAGGTTAGACAAAAAAGACCCGAAGCACTTCTGCTACAGAATTTCTATCTACAGGCTTGGAGAAAAGACATTAGAGACATAATCTACCTTGCTTGAATCTGAATCACAAGAAATTCAGCTGTAAGAAAGGAATTTCTCTGCTTTTAAGATAGCCGCATGATTTGACAGCTCTTTCTTTGCTTTCTAAACTAAGGGGAAAATATTAATTTTCAGTTTCATAATGTATAGACCATCTGATTCTCCTCCCTACCATATATAGAATAAAATGAGATGATCACTGCATTACAATCAGTTAGCATGTTTGTTTTGAGTAAGAAGGGATAGCAAGGGTAAATATTTCCAAGACAACTGGCAACAGACAGCAGGATCAGCATCCAAAGCCTTTTACTGCTGCTGTTAGGGTTTCTTAGCCATTCATCCACAGGCATCTTTTTCCAGCAGACCTATTTATCTGCTATTGGGTAGCAAGAGGGTTTTGAGTAAAGATGATTTTCTTGACTTTGCATTCAAAATCGAGCCTTGTTAGAGGACTCTCAGATATTCATGGTGACATGGCTACGTCCAAAGAGGACATGGCATATGGGGGGAGGGGGAGGTGAGCAATCTGAAAAGTAATGTAGTGTAAACTATTAGAAAGCTAAAATCTATATGATCTGCCTGCATTGATTTGGTGCGTGAACTAAGTTAGGTGGAATGACATGGACTAAATTGCTTTCTGCAGCAGAGAACAGTTATTTGGTGTAAGCTTGTATTCATTTCAAGAGTGATGCCAGGTATATTGAGGCTGATCACATCCACTCTAGGCTGGCAGTGGCCCTACAGATGCACTCGTGGCCCTAGGAAAGAGCAGAAGGCAGAGCAGCGTCCACACAGTGCTGTATTTCTGACCAAGGAATCCCTGTGTTGCCCAACTTCTCCAGTCACCCTTTGTCCCTTGTGCCATCACCAACGTGTCAGGGGCCACTGTCCCACAGTGTGGTGAGGAGAACTCCCTCTCCCAAGCTACTCTATCAGAAACATCTTGCTTTTCTAGGAAAATAAAAATCAAAATGTCACAAGACTTTCACACAGTTCGACCAGATAACCTTTAAAGGTCCCTTCCAACCCAAACCATTTTATGGTTTTATGATACTGTCCTCTGGAAGGAAACAGGGCCCATATTTTCTATTGATCTGCCAGATCTTGATGGAAGTTTTGCGATTAAGATGCTGCATTTTCAATGGTCTCTCAAAGGTCCTTCTGCTTCCACTGAATCAATGACAATATCTCCTCATTCTTCAAAAGCTTCAAAGGAAAAAACAATACCAGGCACTCCAAGGGACATCGATGGGAGCCATCCTGAGCCAACATTAAAATGCTTTGAAAGTCCCACCTGTTTGATAAACAGGAATTTTTGTCGATAGGACATCTTTTATCACCTTATTATTGCTATGGTTGGCAGCAAAAATGAATTGAGCTGACACTGCTGATAGAACTGACGCATGCAATGGCAGCAAATGACTGCAGCTCAGTATTAACAACAATATTGATTTTCTGCTCCCAGGAGAGCCTATGTAAACTTTCAAAACTCAGTTTTTCCACGTAAAAAGCACCCAACTAAATGTCAGAGATTGTAACAAAGTCATTTTAGTAGAAGCCAGAGGTGTTATTCATCATGTGAGGAGACTGTGATCTCACGTACATGGGTGTGAAATTGCCCTACTCAAGCACATGACTGAAATACAACTTTTCAAGGTGCCTTCAAGGTGAAGCTGTGGCCAAGCAGCCTGATCTACCCTGACAGGCTGACCTACAAGTCAGAGCAGAGTCCCATCTCCACTTACAGGGCTTCAGCTGTAAGGAGGCTGAAGGAGCAGCACACAACATTCACTTGACTCTTAATCATAGAATCACAGAATGATTAGGGTTGGAAAGATCACCCAGTTCCTGTTCCTTGCGATGGGCAGGGATGTCACTCACTAGATCAGGCTGCTCCTGTGTGTAAGGCAAAGCAGGCCATGTGCTGTTAGACATAGATTTTGCAGCTATGACAGGCAAAGCTTAAAATGCTCAGTGCTCTTAGCAGCTTTCTTGGCACCTGGGAGCCTTTTGCCTCCATCCTCAGCATTCCTGGAAGCAATAAATACCCTCAAACCTGTGTGCAAAACCTTCATAACAAGCTCCTCTTCTCTCCGCCGGTTATTGCAATTAGATGAGCACATCCAACTGTCACATGCATCATCTGTTTGAGAAGTTATTTTATCCTAACACAGCGACAGTCACCGTGCAGGCTCTCTGTGCAGCTCTGGATGAGTCACGGCGCATTTACCCAGCACATCAGGCTCGATTATGATTAATTTCTGAAAACAATTTCTGCAGCCATTCAGGTGCCGCAGGCAGATGCCTGCGTGCTAAAAAATAAACATTGAGTAAATTCTTTGCCTCTCTTGCTGAGTTTAAAGCCTCCCTCTCCTAAAACTCGCACACATTTTCACTCATTAGACCCAGCTCACTTTATGGATCTTCATGGAAAAAGAGAGAGGTTTGGGGCCAAACCCATCAGAAGAGCAGCACCCCCCATCCTGGGGGCTTTTACCCCTTGCTGAGAGGGAGGACCACTTGTCTGGGGAAAAGGATGCACAGATCTGGAGGACAGCTGGGCTTTACATGGTTTTCTGCAGAAGGAGGGAGCACTCCTGTACATTTCATATCAGCCCTGTCCCCACCTCCAGAAGATGCCTCCAGAGTCAGTCTTGGTTGCTCCCTGTGTGGTTTCAGGGTGAATTGTTTCTTAAGGCAGGTGCTCTGAGTCCCATAAAGAGTATTATAGCATCTTTAGGAGTATAACCTGTTTCCCTCACAAGGAATGTGGCAGTATTTGAACAGGGAATATACCTTTCTCTGCATGTTTGCTTCTCCAGCTCCCTCAGGATGATGTTGTTTTGACACCAAGTCTCAGTTTGATTTGCTCCACAAAAATACTGATTGCTCTGTCAGCACCTTTAAATTTGGTAACACGCCACAGCCTTCAAAATCCACAAAGGTGAATTTGCAATTTATTGTATTATAAATAGCTCACTGCATTAACATGCTAGTGCTCAAGTGGCACTGAGCTAAGTAGAATACTTGTAAATGTAGGTTTTATGCTTTATTAATTGTTCTCTCATGAATTTGCTTTCCTCACTAGGGTTATGTTGGTGTCTGAATTCCTCCCCCCTCTTCAAAACCACTGCTTAACTTACTACCTTACCCAAAGGTAGTAAGTAATTCCATTTTCCCCAACATCCTTCCCAGTGCCCCCTTTCCCTACAAACTCACCTGAAAGAAAATATTTTAAATTACAAATCTGAGGCACTCTTGTTCATCTTAAACCCAGCTTTCTGAACAGACATTCCACTCATGTGCCAACCCCACTGCTTATGAAGGTATAGAGCAGCACAGCAGGGGTGAGTCCCTGAGAGAGAGCTGAGTGTGGTGGTAAAACGAGTTCCAGGGACATGTTTTCCACTCATATCACTGCCAGTGACTCATCCCAGGTAAAATTTATTCTTTTGAAGAACATCACCTCAAAACTTACACTTTAGCTAAAGGCTTACTGTGGCTTCTTTTGTCCCAGGGAAGCCACTTTTTATGTTTTTGTTTCAATGTCTTTCTCTGTAAATTAGTATTTAATCAGCCTTTGAGATATTTGGATGAAAAGGACTTGCAGCAAGACAGGAGGGATGTGTCTGCCACCTGATTATGGCCAGTGCAGTACCTGGCAAGTGGAATCCAAGTCTCCTTGATCCAATCTTCTATGGGACCATGGATGCCCATGCTGGAGCATTTGTCTGCATGTCCTTGGCACATGGATGCTCATTGCAGCCTAGACCTGCCCAAGAAGAGGTAGAGATAATCCATAAAGAGCCTGGTCCTGGCACTATTATTAGGGGGTGTGCCAGCCAGTCATCCAGGATGGGACCAAAACAGCCCATCCCAGACCCAAAAGATGACAGATCCCTTCCCCCCGCTGAGGGATGAAAAGATTTGTTTAAACACCTTGTGAAACTATGTATTAACTCATCCCTAGATATTACTGAGAAATAATGAAGGTGAGGGCAAGGTGAATCTTCAGTACCTCTGGCTGTAAAAAACACAAACACTAACATCGTTAGAAACCCACAGACCTGCAAGAGATCAGAGGGAGTGAATTTGAAATTAACTTTGTAAAGTGAATAGTATGTTTGAATTAATCTCTAAAAATGTGCTTTACCATGGAGGTAAGGTAGAATGCCAGCCTGAGGTTAAAAGCTTTGTCAAAGCAATCTCTGTTTTAAGACTTAAAGTGACCCTTGATATTTATCAGAGTAATGAAATTACAGGCCTTTTCAAAAGGCTGATGAGAAGTTGTACTCAGCCCACTTGTCATAACAACTGGGTGGTTTTGCTGCAGCTGAACAACTCGCTTCTCTGAGAGACAAATCCTGCAGACTGAATACTCTTATTTCCAGGCATATTTCTGCCAAACTTCAGAGTTAATTAAATATAGTCACATATTTAGATAGAGATAGAGATATAAATTTTTTAAAATATTCTTATTTAATTGACATACCTATATCTAATGTCTAATATCTAATATAATACCTATATATATATATCTCTGGTGACTGAAGTGGCCAAACAGAGGACACCCAGCTGACCCCCAAATGCTCCAGATGACCCAAGAGGCAAAGCTGCTGCAGGCAGCAGGGATAACAGAGGTGACTCAGCCCTCTCCTTGCTGTGTCACACGCAGCTGGACAGAGGCAGACGTCACAGACACAGCGATGCACAGCCCAGCTGGATGTGCAGGCTGCTGCCCTATTGGTAATCCATGGATGCCTGGGGCTGATGGTAAGTTTAATTTGCTGAACACAATGCAAACACAGAAGAGAAAAACTTGTGAAGCCAAACCGCAAAAAAGTCCTATGTCTTGCAAATGAGTAAACTGTAATTTCTTCCCAAGTACAACACTTCCCTCTCTAGTCAATGAAGGTGGCTTATACTGTCAAGACCTTTCCCTTTTCTTTCCCCAGAAAATCACTGGAAAACACTCAAAATTTGGAAGAAAAAGAGAACCAACAACATGCCTGTGTCCCTGAGAATGAGGCAAGATGTAGACATTTTGTGGGTACTTTTGCAAGATGAATTGGGTGCTTCATCCTGTTCCAGTTGCAGCTGACCTCTCTACATGGGCAGATATATGAGAACCCACAAAGCTGCTTTCTGTGGGTACCTATTTGTGTGTCTCCAGCAACCACAAGCAAATGGGATTTCATGAATAAAATATCAACCAAAATCGAGTTTTCTGGAGGCAGAGGAAACACACAGGGTCAAGAATTGTTCAAATCCTGAAGGTTTAAAAGTAGCACGGCCATTGTGAAATCTGATTTCACTTTTTGTCACCCAACATGCTCAGGGTTTTGTGCTGATGGTCTGTAAGCCTGGCTCAGGCCAGCTGACCAGAACCTTTCTCCATATGTAATATGTTCACCTCATAGTTTTTAGACATCCCATTGCCAGCACAGAGGAAACTGTAAGGTATATTAGCTTTTATCTTTTGATATGTCACTTTAAAACTAATAACTCATTTAATATTTTGCATTTTATTAAGTCATGCTCATTTTACCCTTACCTTAAAGCTTTCTTAGTAATTTCAGAGATTAAAAAAGGTCTTGGCAGAGAGTGACAGCCAAGGAAGAGCAACATTAAAACAAAGTCAGCCTGCTGTGCTAAACATCCTGAAGTGGCGTCAGGAATTCCCAATGCTGACAACTGAGTTATGAAGAAGGGACTCTCACTTGCAAGCATCAACCAAAGCTGCTGTAATATCCAACAAGGCTGTGTGGGGAGAGGTCGTGGGGTCTCCACACAATTGTAGCATTGAGTTTATAACACATATTCAGTAAGTGAGCTAAGAATAAGTGTGTTTTGTACCAACTGCAATTTTGATTGAGAAAGATCACGGGATGACTGTTATCTATTGAATTATTGAAGGATTTTGTCCTGTTACAGTGATTTGCTAAAAATAGCCTAAAGCTGTCTCTGATTTTTAAGGTGGAGCTGTTGGAGTATCAAACATTTCAGAGCCATCTGCTGCGCATTTGGATTCACATGGCTTATTTCAGACATCTGTACTAAAATAGGATGAATGACATCCAACAGACACCTATTTCTTTCTGGCTAGGATAGTCCTAAGAACTTGTTGAAATGCAGGTATCTGTGCTGTATACACACCTTTGCTCCTGGGTACCCCAAACAAACTGCCTTCAGAGAATAGTTAAAATTGCTAAGAATATTTCCACTTGTTCCAATGACGATTAAAAGTGACCTACAAAGCTCCTACAAGGCATTTAAATGATTCCAGCCCATATCACGTCTGCTGTTTTCACCAAGATTGTATCCAAACATGAGGATGTTTCTCCACACAAGAGTCCACAAGTAACAGCAGGGATTCATGATTCACAGTTGCTGAAGCTGAACTGCCCTGTTTGGAATTCCTTATTCTTAAAAACTGTAAAACCCCATAGTTTCCACAAGGAAACTGGATTTTAAGCGCTTTACATGTTTCACAGTGCTCTGGTTTTTGGACAGGAAAAAGGGTCTATTTCTTTCTTGTGCCAAAGTGCAAAGTTATCGTATGCAATTTATAATAAACCAGCATGCCCTCATTGGCATGATACCATTATGCAGGACAATGAAAAGCAGAGCCCTTCCTAATCTTAGAAACACAGGTCTGGAAGCAATCTCCAGGGCAGGGATACCTCATCCACATTCCAGGCACTGAAACTCGCAGCCTTGTGCAGCAATTCTGGGAGCTGCTTTTATGAAGGCCATTATCTTTCTTAACCTCTATGCAAAATTCATAGCGCCAAGAGCCAGGATTCACTTTACATCAGTCATGGTAATAATCTGACACTCCTGAGTCCTTATTATCCCATACAGCAAAGAAATATATATATTCCATTTTCCATTTGATTTAGACCAAACAGGACAAATTCTGGTTTAGAGATTCAGTTGTGCCTGCTTGATTTATAAAATCATCCCCTGAAAATCCACTTTTGCCACTCAAAGAAAATCTGCTTTTAATCACGTCATTAGGAGAATCATGTCTCAGATCTGCCAGAATGCAGAACTGCCCTGGATTGCCTCAAAGAGCAGTTTGGGACAGAAAATAGCAAAAACTGCTCTCTTAGTCTTTATTGTAAACTTGGAGCCTAATAACAACATTTCTTCATCTAATAAAGTAGAGACAAGCCAGCAGATTTACAGTGTAAATGAGTTTTAATTCTGGGGCAAAGAATAAATATATAACTCAGAAGCAAAGCTCATGGAGAGGGAGCAATGTCCCACTTGTGTTTGATGAATTACTATTTTTCAGGAAGAAAATACAGAAACATTGATCTGAGGCCCCTTCACAGCCAGCTGATTACATGAGTAGAGCTTTAAATTTGGGTGGAACTGCACCACCATTTTCATGGGATATTTCAGATTAAATGGTATTTCAGGTCATTATTACAATTATAAGAGAAAGGACTACAGTGTGACCCTGATACCTAGGATTTGCTTCACAGCTAATCCCTGTCAACAGCAATGCTTATGGACCATCATCATTTCCTGTTGAAATTTTATTGCCAGGGGAACATTACAGAACAAAAAGATACAAATCACACAAAACCTGTTTACATGCTTAAGTTTTAATCATGGAGGTCTGGGGCTTCCAAGTCGTGTTTTGGAGAGTGCAATAAAGAGTGATATAGAGATGGAGAATTTACCTCATTGGGAAGAGTTCCATGTATCGTGCTGGCTTTTTATATGTTTGGGCTTTTTGGTATTAAGA
The DNA here is from genome assembly GCA_013400515.1 of Erpornis zantholeuca. Taxonomy (NCBI): domain Eukaryota; kingdom Metazoa; phylum Chordata; class Aves; order Passeriformes; family Timaliidae; genus Erpornis; species Erpornis zantholeuca. Next base: position 56,987 of record VZTN01024682.1, on the reverse strand, counting down.
ATTACATAAGAATTCACATGAATAGTATTCCCTCTAGATGAAACTGAGAGGAAGGAAATCTCAATGCTGTCACACAGTAAAATACCATCTGCTTCTATTTAAGAAATCCATGATAATGGAACCCAAAACACTTTGATCAGATGTTTAATGTGAGTTTTGAATTAGTATTCCAGATCAGCCTCGTAAAAAGTTGTCAGCTTCAAAATTGCTTCTCAGCTGCTTTCCGTGATGACTGAGAAGGAAAAAACAATATTTCATTCTCGGAGAACAATAAAAACAGACTTCCCCACGAATTTGATGAGTTTGTTACAGCACAGAAGAAAACCCTGATGTGTACTCAGACTGTATGCAGTTATAAACAGCAGATTTGGGTCAGACCAAATGAAATAGTTCTTACTCTGAATCATCTAATTACAGAGCATTTAAGAGCCTTTTTCTATATATGTAAATGGGACTTTAATATTCCAGCATACTAAGATTGCACAGTTGAATACCCTATAAAATGAAGATTGAATAGAAAAGTAAAATGGCAGAAAGATGCCTCCCCTACCCCCGAAGAAAGATTAGGAACATCAAAAACAATTCCATTTCTATCAAAATAAACATCTACACCTGGCTGCAGAGACACCACATAACCCTGTAGGGATCTCTTTAATCATAGCAGGACATGGCCAGGGGAATGGAACAAGAGGCTGAGGGGAGACCTCGTGATGGTCTTCAACATCCTCATGAGGGAAAGCAGAGGGTCAGGCACTGATGTCTTCTCTAGTGACCAGTGACAGGACCTGAGGGAATGGGCTGAAGTTGTGTCAGGGGAGGTTTAGGTTGGATATTAGGAAAAGGTTTTTCACCCAGAGGGTGGTTGGGCACTGGAACAGTGGCTAACCCCAGGGAAGTGGTCACAGCACCAGCCTGACAGAGTTCAAGAAGTGTTCGGACAATGCCCTCAGGCACCTAGTGTGACTCTTGGGGTGTCCTGTGCACATCCAGGAGTTGGACTCAATGATCCTTGTGTGCCTCTTCAAACTCAGGATATTCTGTGATTCTCTGAGTTCCTAATGTGATGCTCATGAGCTTGCAAAAGCCAAAAATCACTCTCCAGCTGATACAGCATTTAATACATAGATGTCAAAATATCACAGATCAGACCAGACTAGGTTTATTCCAATTATTCCTGACTTTCCTGTTTAATTTGCATATTTGGTTCTCAGCCCACTTTGCAACTTGCTTGTACACGAAAAACTACGCAAGGTGTGCATACCAGTGAAGTGAGGGGCCTGGGTGGGAAACACCTGTACCTTTGCCAAGACAAATAAAACTCCGGAGATGTAATCATTAGGAGATTTTTTAAAATAAGAAATGTGAAATACACCTTAGGGTTCCCCAAAACACTGAATGCCTTCCTGTAAAAGCCTCAAGGAACAAACAGAAAATACTGAGGTTATTTTAGTCTGTAAATGACTGCAGCCTCACAAAGACAAACTCACTCTTCCTCTGTGCCAGCTGCAGAATTGCTTCCAAATCTGCCTAGATTCTAATAAATCATTCACATCACCTTTTCTTTTAATGGATGAATATTCATAGTGAAGGTTTGCAATTATAATTTGTAGGATGCTAAATTTCTGGCAAAATTTGCACAGAAATAACCAGTTCCTTTTTAATTTTAATGATCACACATCTTTAAGGCACCTGTTGAAGCCACCTATAGAAGTTCAGGCAAGTACTGCCAATTAGTGAAACTCAAAGTATGCAGATAAAGACACAGGTGATAACTTTGATGGAAGAAGCCCCTCTTGAGTTCCTCACTTATTTTTATCTTTCCCTTTGGGTGTCCACAAAAATTGGTGCAAGTGAAGTTTGGAAACAGGCGGAGATGAATTGTCATCTCTGGCCTTTCCATGTGTCACACTGGCACTCCTGGCTGTGCAAGCTCTCACTCATTTGGCAAAATAAAGCCTGAGCTGTTTTCTCCTCTAGGAATAAAGCACAAAGCTGAAGACCAGGATTGAAAGAACTTCGCACCAGGCATGAAAATTATCTTTGGTATCACAGCTAATCTGTGTAGAGGGAGCATCTGTTCAAAGAGCAATTCTGCCCATCTCGGTTCATTTGAGTACTGATGATGGGATTGGGTGACTCAGCCATGTGCAAATGAGATCTCCAGTGGCTCTGTAGGTAACCTACAGCTTCCTCGAGGGCAGCTCTGCTTCAACCCTGCTAAAGTTAGTGGAGATGCAAAACATTGACTCTGACTCTCTGGTGCAACCATCCTGAGGAACTCACCTGTTCCCATATTGTTCCTAAACAGTCTTATTTAAGTGCAATTACATTTATTATACTGGAAACTTTCTCATTAAAAATTTAAAACAACATTATGGCAAAACAAGTACATGTGCTTTTATTCCAGACTGCTTTCAAAATATCAGATTTAGAAAGATAAATTTCACAGAGCTGAAGTGACATAGGGATTATCATGCCAGCAATTTTCTGAAGGCTAGGTACTAAGATTTTATTAATATTTTGACTCTTTAAAACATCCCAATGGTATTAAAACACCCATGAAACTTAAACACAAGTAGTAAGGGAGTTTTCCTCCATTTATCCAATATTGTACTTTCAGGTGCATCAGGGCTGTTGCAGGATCCAGATGGCTTGTACTCAAAGATCAGGTTCAAACACAAACCTGCCCTTTTCTTTCCTTCTTTCCTTCCCCCTCCTTTCTCCTTCTCCTTCCTTCCAAGTCTCTAATACTCTAAATAGGATATAAACACCTGGACTATAAGTGTGAGTCCACTTCAGGGTTTTACAGAGAATTAAACTATTTTGTCTCCTAGCAAACGAGTGACAATTCAGCAGTTTTTTGCAAAAACCTGTGCCACTGCTGTGTACTGACCCCATCTCCCTCCCTTTGAAGCAGCTCTGCTGTTCTCACAGCCCTGCCCAACCCAGGCAGCAGCCACAGCACAGCTCAGACAAACCAGGAAGGTAAAGGCAAGGCAGGGCAAGGGGGAATTATGCAATTAACACTCAGAAGCATCCGGTTGGCCTGGAAAGTGGTTTTTAATGCCTGAAACTTTGGAAGTTGAAGGAAGATGACACACTACCACAAGGGTGGCTTTCAGGAACTCATGATTATCTTTGTTCCAGATTCACATGAAAAGACTTAGTATTTTCAAGAGAAATTCCTTGTTGGATGTGCCCTGGAAATGGAAACCAAATCACTCTCCTTCAGCCAGCAGCAGGTAGGACTGGGTTGGGTCAGGATTGCCTGTGACCGGTAAAGGAAAGAGAGGTAACTGTGAGTGAAAGACGGCCAGGGCAGAAATTAGCAGGGTGCAGAAAAAGTACTAGACTTTGTGACCCCTTATATCCCCTTTCTTTTTTCCTTGACTATTTAATACTTTTCTGAAATCCTGCACTGACAGGACATTGAACTATTTAGCTGTTAACTATTTGTTCACAGGACAAATGTATTGACTTAATATGGCCTAAGTCAAACTACAGGCTGTTTGGAGGAAAAAAAAGATCCTGCAGATCTCCTTAGATCTGTTGAAAAAATATGGAAATGTGCAACTATATTCTAACAAGGATGTTCCTGATAAGTTCATTTCCCTACGTCCAATTAACAGAATTCTGATAAAAAAGGAGTGGCTTTCTCCAGAAATCACAGCTCTTCAAGTTCATTCTGACTCAGCAGGGAGATTCTTTTCTTGGTCAAGATGATCACCATTTCATTCAGTGCATGGGAGCTGAAGTGCTGAGTGTTCCTAATTCCTAATGGCTATAAAATATGTATGTGTAACAGTTTGTGCCTTTTCACAGAATATTTATAGGGTGAGACTGTTAGCTCAGCCATTGACAGGTATGTTCTGAGGCTATGAAATGGTGAAACCAAACTGCAGGCACCTAAGCCCCCCCCAGTCCAAACTGCAATTGAAAAAAATTAGACACATAATTAATCTAATTGTTCACAGGTGCCTTGTTCACAACCTGTACAAGAAACACATTTTGGATTCTAGGTTGTTCCTTCCCCCCAAAAAAGACATAATGAGAATTACATCCAGCTGGAAACTGATGCTAAATAATTTCATATTTAAAGTAAGATAAGGCATAGAATGGTAATAGGAAAGGCAAGTCATGGAACAACATGTAGGGTTATGAGGGTTGTATATTACCAGAAATCTTTACATCATGGTCAGATATTATTCTGAAAGGACTGCTACAGATGAAACAGAATTTCCCACTCCATAAAGAAATTACTATGTGGGATTTGGAGGTCTGTGCTATACAAGAGGTGAGTTAGTTAGAGGTGACAGCCTACATCCACTTGAAAAACAGAGAAATTCTTTCTCTCTGACCATCTCTCTGAGCTCTGTGAAAAGGGGAAGTTGATAAAACCACCACTGAAGTCATAACAGAAAAAGATCAAACAAGAGCCAAAGCAAACAGCAGCTGGCTCAACAAATATGAATTTCAGGTAATGGTCATAAATAACAGCTGGAACTGTGGATGCTAATAAAGTGAGAGCAAAGGTCAAATCTTGCTCTTTAATAACATGGTTGGTTCAGAATAACAAGTAAAAGGAAAGTGTCATTCACAAAAAAGCCCATTTGTGTGAGTAGTGCAGTCCCCACCCCAGCAGTGCCTCAGTTCCTGTGGCAGCCACAGAATTGTGTCTCTAAACAAACCAGCAATGAAAAGACACCTGGGAGGCTGAAATTGCTGCTGATCCTGCTGACCAAACCACCTGTTTCATGGTATTCCTGTCTTGATTTGCACCCCACTGCCATCTCTTCTCTGAGAAATAAGTTGTAAAGTGTTTGGGACAAAACCACCTTTTTGTTGTGTCCTTTTGTGTGATGGGTCACACAAGGGGTTTCAGGTCTTGGCTTTGTCTCTTTGGGTCTATCGAAACAATTGTTACAGTAACTGATATTTCATCCTTTAATCACTGTTGCCAGCAGAGCCCCTGGAAATAAACAGAACTCACACTGGTATCCAAGTACTGATGTTTAGGGAAGAGATTCAGCATTTACAGAGACTCTGTGGATATTAATTCATAGCAGGTCAAAACACAGAGAAGTTTGGTCTTGGTGAGGTCATTGCTGGAGCTGGTTTCTTCCCCATCTGCTTTGACATTTTGGATGCAGCTGTGCAGACACAACAGGGGCAGGACACTGAGCCACATAAATGTGGAGACTGATCCAGACTCTCAGCTCCTGTGAGAAGCATTAGCCCTCAGACAGCTGTAAATAATAATCCGATTTTATGCTTATATGCATCTTTATCACAAGAAAAATCCCATAATTGTCCTAATAGCTCAATGAAGAATTTATCCCATTATTTATTTCTTTGTTTGCCAGTGCAGTAACCTGAACACAGATGGCCAGGAAATACTTTTTTCCATCATGTAACTTTTGGGCTCTATTGTTGGCTTGCTTTCTGCACCATGGAGCAAGCTCATTTGTGAAAAGATAGAGTAGCCAATAAGTTTTGTATTAAATACATTTTACTTGGGCTGGGGCATGTACTTCTGAGTCCAGACTATCCTGAAACCGGCTATTTCCAAGGCAGAGAAATCTCTGGCTGATCCCAAGTTTGTTTAAGTGATTAAAGAAAGTATAAAAGATTTCACAGGAGAAACTAAGAATCATGCCATAGAGCCAAAAGGATATTCAGGACATAGGCTAAGGTCTGGGTCACTGCCCTGGGTCAGGATTCAATCCGGAATCCTACATCAGCCACAAATCCTCCATCTACCATGTCTGTCCTGTCTCTGCCACAGGGACATTTTACTTTTGAGTCTCAAAAGACAGACAGAAGTAAAAAAGCTCTTCTTCAGCTCCCCATGCTCTAATCAGGATTGTGGATCACAAATTGTGACAGGGAAATGGTGGAGAAGTCATCCAGTCTCTGCACAGTAACCATTCAGAACTGAAAACTATCTCAAACTGGAAGTGGCTAGCCAAGTGGCCAAGGTAGAAGGAAAAATTACAGAGGGGATTTCAAAGCTCAAAGAACAAATAAATATAAATGTTTGCTAGTTATGTAGTTCCAGTATATTACATCAATATTAATCAAACTTCATGGCATTTTAAGTCAGTAAATGTTTTCCATATCTCAAAAACAAAAAAGCTGCTAGGTTGACAATGATGAGAGAGAGGGAAAGAGGTGCTAAAACACACAGTTCTAAAACACACAGTGCTTGGATTGTCATTTAAAACCAGTCTTGTATGTTTGCATGGAACTAAACTGTGTTATAGCCATGTTCTGGAACTGTGAAAACCTATATAGAAGCCCAAACTGGGATATGCCAGCCATGGGAACAGCAGTGTACAGATGATACTCCAAAGGCTAATGAATTTCAAAAGGGCAGATCTGACATCTACTCCTTAGAGAAAGGAAAACATAATTTTTTTTTTAATATATATTTTTGGTTAGGGTTTTCTTGATGAAAAAGGTCTTAAAATTTCTGCTTTTTTCTTTTTTAAATCAAACCCTAACATTATTACCTATAATGGTTCAATCAAAACCTTTTTTCACAGAAAGGCCCCAGTTTTAGAAAAAGGGTGAAGTAAAATTTGAGTAGTTCTAATTTTTAACCAGGACAAGGCAATACTTCATGCAAGGTTAAGCAGCAACACAGAGGCAAAGTGAGGAGACAGAACTCAGGTTTGCCTGCTCTATGTGCAGTTTCACCACTATATCACACTTCTTTCCATTTCCTATTTGCAGAAGCAGAACAAAACAAATTTGCACAGAGCTGTCCAATTCAAAAAGCAATGATTACCTGCAATGAGCAAATAGAAAACAGAGTAATTTCTAAAGAAAGCTGTCTGACTCCCATATATGTTGCTGAACTGTTGGTGAATTAGTTTTTTCCAGAGTTTTTTTTTCTTTCTGATAAATTTGACTCCCCTTTCTTTTATTGGCAAAGTACAAAATAGACATTTTTGTTAAGTTACTGGGAAGTTAGTTCTCTCTGCAATTTTTTTGTGACTGAACAATGCAATGAAGTTGTATGGAAATAATATCTAGGAAAACACATCATATTTTTGTCACTTCTTCATTGAGATATTCACCTCTCTCCAGGCTCTTCATGCACATAATGGAGCTATCACACACTGCGAGGTTAAAAAATAACTGCACAGGAAAAAATGAACTTGACTGGCAAATTCTGTGAAGGTCACAGAGCAAGAGGGACTTCACACAATTTCACATGGCACTCAGGGAAAATATCTTATCGTGCTGAATTCTGACAGGGGCCACATCCAAATCCCTTCATCTGAATGTTATGGAAACTGGGAGCAGGCTGGATGTAGACATAATCTCTACAAGTGACCTTTGCTGCCTCTCAGCCTTGGCTTCACACATAAGCAGCTCCACATTTAGAAAATATTCAGAGATGAGTTCAGAGCACGTTGGAAATCTGCACCTGAAACCTACTTTTTAGTGCTGGAGCCTGACTTGCTGCTACCAATGATCAGAGCAAAGGCAGCTCCATCAGTCTGAAAGAGCAGGGTATAAAAGGCTACAGCATCTCTACTGTCAATTAGAAGAGCATCATTAAAAAGGGAAAGACAGGGGAAAAAGCCAGGAATCTGTGCAGCATCCTGCATCAGACCTGAAAGATGGACTGGCCTGACTCTCAGCTGCTGCTGCTCTGAGGTTAAAGGCACAGTACTGATAAGCNCACTCACTACAGAGATAAGTAAATTATTAAAGGCTGTCTTTTCAAGAGGGCTGAGGTATTTTTCAAGATTTTTTCATATATGTAACCAGAACTATTTTTTTCCCAAAAAGAATTAGGAATTACTAGGCTCTCTAATTATAGGGCTGTTTGCCATAGCTGGCAGTATTTCTGATATTATATATGGCAGCTATTTCTATATGCCATAGCTGACAATATTTCTCAGCAAGGAATTTGCAAAAAATCTAAAAGGGATTTTCAGCTCTTGTGCAAGGACCTCAAATTCAGGCTCTTTAGCTTTTATCATTCCCTGGATTTTAGCCATTCTGAAAAAGGCCCTAAATACCCAAAAATCAATTAAAACATTTTATAGCTTGGGATCCCATCATATATATATTCCTGATATAAATTCTTTGAATAAGTAATGACTGAAACTAAGAATATACTAAGAATATACTAAGAATACACTAAGGTATTTGCACAGTGAGAATGCTGAGGACTAATATTTAAAATTTCTCCTGCTGATATGGATGTTCACACTGTCCTTAAAGGAAGAACATGTAAGAAGCAGATCTCAAGACTATGATATATTGATGACTTTAGATTTGTTTTCCAAAACAGCCAATTGATGTATTTTAATTGGTATATTGTTCATTTGAGGGGAGGAAAAAAGGCATTTTTTGTAATTTCTTGTTTTTCTTGCCAATTCTATAAGCAGAGATGCCTTCTTTTTCCCTCAAACACAGTTTTCTGACCACCAGTAATGTATCTTATCAGCTGCAGAGATGAAAAAGATTTCCTGGACAGTTAACTCAGAATCACTTGTTAGAGACAGGCCAGGTATCTTTTCACTGTTCCTTACACTGATGGGCAAAGCTGGTTTTATGTTATAATGCCTCATTTGCTGCCTGCAGCTTTGCCTTTTCATCAATGTTTGAAAAAGTTGTGTTTCTGAATTATGGAAACATTTCAGATTAAGTGAGAGAAGGAGATGGAAATACAGATTCTCCATCCAGCTGAAGTATCCCTCCCAAATTTCTTTTTGTCACCTAGTGACCTCTGTCATCAGCAGCATTTTCTGACTCCACCTCCTGCTCTTTCTAGATACTGAGCTGCAGTGAAAGGTGCCCTGCCAGCAACTACATGCCATAGCTAAAGATTAGTGCTGATTTAATTTGAGAACAAACTCATTTTAAAAAAGATCAGGCAGATGAAAACATAAATTATAACAGGAACCAGGATGCAATTTGTAGTAGAGCACTGAACTGCTACAATGCAGGAATGTGGCCATATGTTCATGAGTGTAACATTTTGTCCTTTATTTTAATTCTGGTCGGCTCAAGATGGTTAGAAAGCTTTTGCAAATGAGTTCAAGGAATGAGTCTGACAATTGAAACATACTGATCACTTCACTGGTAAGAGTGATTTTACTGGGTAACTCCATCAGTTTAGACTGAAAATCTACTAAAGAACCTTGGACAGATTCTGACAGAAGTCATCCAGGTAGGATAAATCCAGACTTACAGCCATGTAAATGAGGAGGATATGACCCATCTGGCATGAATTTAAAAAATACATAACCACAAGATCTTCCAGATGCTCTCAAATCCCTAGGAGGATCACTCCATTTCTTTCATAAGAGTCTTGTACGGAGAAACCTGCACTCTCAAAATTATCATAATGAAGAAACTCACAAATCATTTGCAAGCTCGAAGCAAAGTTTTCTGCTTGGACATGATCCAATCCCCAGTGCAGCAACACTCTGACATTTACTAAGGGATTAGCACATCCTCCAGCATCACATCCCAAACACCACGGCACTGCAACCTCTGGCCCCACACATACGGCTGCTGCTTGATATCAATGTGATTGGCACAAACACTGCAGCTGTGCTGGCCTCGGGTGAGCTGACATTTGTGTTAATAGGTGTCAGAGGAGAAAGCTGCCCTGTAACTCGGACCTGGGGGAAGAGGGACTCTCAGCCAATGGTAAAACCCTGATAAGAAGTCTAGAATTTCTTAGTTCAATCCCTTTTTGAGCTGGTTGTGGACTGAATCCTGCAGCTCATAGCTGGGGATCAATTTGTCATGCTCCCCTGTATCCCAGCCTCCGGGAAGGCATTTTAGCTCCTGCCCAGCACTTGCTCCTGATCTGACCCCCCTGAGAGGTGGGTGGTGATGGCATGGCTTTGGAAACTTTCACAAGATCCCAAATTGTTTAAAACAACAACCCAAACCCTATAGGGACAGAGTGCTCCAAGGGAAGCACAGCCATGCACCCATCTACAGGTACAGAGCAGTGGACTCAAGGACAAGCTGTGATTAGGACGGTCCTCTGGCAGGATGTCACACACCTGACTGAAACAGGAGGAGCAGGTGAGGTTGGAGTATCCACCTGTGAACAGATCTCCAAAGTTGTTTTCATCTCACAGGGCTAGAATAGCCCAGAGGTTGCTACCAGCAACCAAGCTGGATAAATCAGTGCTCTGGGAACAAAGAATTTGTCTTGCAGCCTGATGTTCACACAACCCTTCACCTGTGCTGGAGCACAACCAAAGGGCAGGACTGAGAAGTATTAAAGAGCTGAAAGGCTCTTTATTCCTGAAAGTTGAATTCACAGTCCAGTTTCTCATTTGATAAATTCATAGCTGCCAGCTACAGGCACTTCAGGGCAGATTCGTTGTGTAGGAGCACAATGTGCTGTACTCACAACTGTGATCCTGGAAGACATAAACACAAAGAATTGATTCCTCACCCCTTTGTTTGAAATGTGCCTGTCGATAAGTGCTGATTATAAACTCATTTTCTATGAGAGCCATGTTCTCATCTTTTCCCTCTACTATGTGAAAGAAAAGTAACCAAAATGCAACGAAGAGAAAACTGGTAAAAGTGCATGATGATGGCATATGAGCAATTCTTCCTATATTGGAGCATAAGCTAAAACCTGAGATTTTCAGTAAACTAGGAAGGACAGACAGACAGACAGCCTGTATCTGGAACAATCTTCCTGCTTACTCATTCCTCACAGATTCATATCCTTAGCTGGTCTAATTCTGCACAGTCTGAGTGACTCCTGCAGTGGAGTGAGTTTACAGCAGATTATTATCCACCCCTACAAAGGTAAGGAGTGTGGAGACCATGGAGGAGCAAGTCCATCTCTAGCCTGAAGAACTGGATTTATCCTTCTGACCTCTGCAGATATTGCTAAAGTAAAGAGCTTAATGAGGAAAGGGAAAATTTAGGCACAAAGCATTGAATTAATTGTGAGGAAAAGACCTGAGGCATCACACAGTCTTCCCATCAAGGCAGGGACAGGTGCCAGAAGCAATTGGTTAAAATTCATTTTACCATTCATTCTGAGGCAGAGAGTAAAGCACAGACTACAGGGCTGAACAGCTCCCAGCCACCAGAGAAGGATTTAGATATGGTGGATCTTGGGATAATGCTTTAAATGTCCTAGAACACACACCTTCACTATGGGACCCTGGAAACTGCTACAGACACAAGAGAGGGCTCCTGGAAAGGCAAATGTGGAAGCCCAATCTGCATTTTCACACTGGACTCAGGGCTCCCACTGGTGACTGAAGCCATTGATGCCAGTTTCACTGGTGGAACAAATTCAGGAATCATCCCCCCAGTGAGCAGCTTTAAATTAACCTGATTATTTCATCCCAGCTCTTTGACAAATGAGTCTGATTTATTTAGCTCATTTGAACAAGTTCATTTTAATGAAGTTATTTATATAACTCCGTGATGCCATTAGCCAGATTACATGCTGTCCGAAGGGCATAATGCATGATCTCATTTCCAACTTAAACCCCTTCTATTTCTTTCATCCTCTAACTTAAGTAGCAGGATATCTGAACACATGTTCTTCTGTTTCTCTATAGATGGCAAGAAGTCGTTTGACAGCTGCCAGGTATTATAAGCTCATTTAGTCACTTCTTCTCTAGCCTAGGAAATCAGATTAGAATGTGAAACATGTTTCTGCTAAATCACAGGGAAATATAGCCCTGTTTGAGGTCCATAAACATATCACTGTCACTTTTGGAAATGGATAATGTTATCCTGACCACTGCCCTTTAAATTGTCAAATTTGATTTACTGCTTTAATTGCTTCTGAAGATTATTCTCACAAATTTTTGCATGTCTGTAACAGGAAAAAACAAACCGGTTGTGGCCCGGGTTTCTAGTCCTACCCTGGCATGGATTTTCCAAGAGGCAAACTTCTCACACTCAAACTCACGCTTGTACTTCCCCACATGAGTGCATGGGCACATGGGCACAGAAATCCACTCTACAGAGCACCTGGAATGTTTGAGCCTTGCTCTGGACACAAGAGAGCTCAGGAAAAGGCATGTGGGCACTTTAAATCACCACTGGAATTGGGCCCTGGCACTGGGTATAATCCTGCACTGAGACCAATTGATTCTTGGTGAGTTCAGGTGGAACTGCATCAGCAAGATAAATGTATCTGAAGAACTTGGCCATGCAGGACTGGACTGACATTATTGATGTTATGTATGAAGTGCTGAGTTTGGAAAATACTACCTGAGGTCCAGATGTACTTAAGCATCAAGGACCTCCCCCTGGTCCTTCTGATGCAAATGCAAACATTTCTTAAGAAAAAAAAAAAGGTGCTCACTTCTTTTTGCATGAGAGCTTCTAGCAAATTTCTTCCCTGTGAGCTAGCAGGCTTCTGTCCAGGCTCCTCCTCCATGTGGAGCATGGGTCCATGGGCGTTTTCTTCAGAAGTGAAGCCACCCAGAGAGATGTCTCCCTGCAATCACTTCTGCTCACATCCTGCAGCTCTCTTCTCTGACTTTTTAACAACTTTATGGATTTGTGCTGGAAACTGGGTCACTGGAAAGATACAGGGCAAAGCAGAAAAACATCAAAAAATTACCTATTTTGGACATTTTTCTTAACCCAGATCATTTCAGTCATGTAGTATTCTGTCAGAGATGGTGGGGGGATCTGCTCTTCTTAGAGCCTGACACGAACCCAGGATAAGAAAGACTGATGCTCAGCTGGGCAGGACAAAACAGAGGTCTCACACTCAGTTCCCTGGACTTTCAGGATACACCCTCACAGGGAAACCCTGAGGCTAGTGACAGAAATCCTTGTCTGGCTCCAGGTTGTGCTGGCTGCAGGAAGAGGGTCTTTCTTCTTCTTGGTGCTTCTGGCCTTTAGCTCTAGCATTTTCAACCACTCTCCAAGTGCCTATCCCATATTAAACAGACCTATCAAGCAAAGCAAGAAGAGTTTAAGCACCTCTTGGACAGAAGTTCTAGAAAGCCAATGAGATCTATCCCTAATTCTTCAGCAGATTTTAGACATTTAAATTTAGACATTAAATAGGCTGATCCCATCCTTCACTAATTCCTTCCAATATTTTTTTTTTTTTGGTCAATACAAAAGCATTTGGGTTGGTTCTGGGGATTTTTGTTTCCCAGAAAGAAACCACTGAGCAAAACCTTTAATCACACTGTACATGGCAAGAAAAACAATCAGCAATGGATCACAGTATCAAGCATGCGAGATAAAAAGAAACATTAAAAACTAGGGCAGAAGTGACTCTCAGACATTGTTTAGGTGGGTCTTGGGTATATCTATTGACAGAAACTTCAGACTGCTATTAAAGACTGCAAGACCAGAATGGGCCCAAAAGGCCAGTTTCATAAACATAAGAAAACCTTACATTGTGGGGAATAATGGCATGAATAGCTTTTCTTCCAGTGGAAAGATTTGGGTTGCATGCCAGCCCTGCGATAATCCAAAGAGACAAAAATAAAACTGGCTGACCTGCTTAGATGGTCGAAGTTGGAAGCAGAACAACAAAGAGGAGAAGAATTTCATTTCATAGTAAAACAAATTTAGGAACAAACCCGAATGAAAATATAAAGGAGATGCTGCTTGCTCACATCCCCTAGAAGTTGAAAAAGCTGGTTCCCAGCTCCTGGATATATCGCAGCACCATCTGCCAGCAGAGAGTAGAATTACACCATAAATGGCACATTTTGCCTAAAAACATTTTGTCCCCTTCAAATGCACAGGTTTGTCATTGCTTTCACGATAACCCAGCATTCAGCAAAAGCTGCCAAAAAGCTGAACCTACATAAAAGCTAAATCAACATGCAGCTCCAAAACAGGACAAGTTTCTCCACTGTGGAATACATGACTCTCCTCCTTCAGCTTGAACTCATCAGAGTTCAAGATCATGACCATACAGCTTCAGTTACTGGGATTTTATGGGTGACATGGGCCAAGGAAGCAGCTCTTGGCCCTCGCGTTGTCCCTCCCTCCCCTACACAGCCACAGTCCCCCTGCCCACCCATGGTCCCTGCACACAACCTGTGCAGAATGCCATGCAGAAAGCACCTGCACACCTTTGCAAATGCAGAAAGAACAGCATCTGCCACCCTCTCCTCACGCCTCCCCCCTGTGTAGCAGGATCGTCTGCCTGGAATGGGAAAAACAAGTTGAATAATGCTCTCTTTCCATAGCTATCAGTCGTAAATGAGAAAGGGAACGTCATGCTGCTTTTGGTGCTGAATATTGCTGAAACCAGTATGATACAATCTCAAAGTTAAACATCCTGATAGTGAGATAAAGATGTGGTAGACCTGGTAAAATACCTGGATAAAAGCACAAACAAGTGCTACTACTGATCACTTATCTAGAGGTGCTGAGCTGACACAGCTGGCCTGGAGACATAGGACTGACAGTGCATCACTAAAATAGCCCAGTGCCAAATTTTAACAGGGGGGTCTTTGAACATACCCCTTCATGGGCTATAGGTGTGGAGGTTCCTCCCTTCAGTGCAGACATCCCTCAAGGTTATTCCTCAAGGCTGACTGGAAGAAATCTGCCCATGGTCATTGGTATGGGTGAGTAACATCAATCTCTACTTAATAATTGTTCTTGCTAGCTTTAATACAATTGCTTTAATGCAATTGCTTTAATCCAGTTGCTTCAATATCGCTTCATAGTGCACTATACTATAATAGTTATAGCTCCTGTACTTTGTAGTAAATAATTCTGATTCTGTCTAATCCTTATCATAATAAAGAACACATATTTATATAAATGCATCTGGTTTGCCATCCTTAATCCTATGGGGCTAAGTTGTATAAAGGTTCAATTACATCTTGTGCCACTTTGAGGCAAATTTGGAGGAAAATATCCTGACAGAAGGCAGGTTACAGCCACCCCTCCCCTACCAGGTTAGGGAAAGAAATATTTCCTTGGAGGAAAGTGAAAGAGGAATAAAAGCTATTTATTTAACAAAACACACAGAAAAAAAAATAATAATAGCAAATGACAAAATCGCTTCCAGTGGAGAGAAATCCGGGAAGTTCTCAGAGTTCTTTTGTGGGTGTGGTCTCTCTCCTCCTCCTCGGCGCTGAGTCGGCCTGGGCCCCCCCTCCGGACCTCGGTGGAAAGTTTTCCCAGTGAGCTCTGGTGTTCTGAACAGGTCCAGAAGGGAAGAAGAAAAAAACCAAAGTCCTAGGAGGAAAAAAAAAAATTCATTTTCCATCTCTCTCCGGAGAAACAGAGCTGAAAAGCTGCCTGAAAAGCAGGAAGGGTGCTTCTTCTGCTTTTCTCACTGCAGCAGAAGAACACAGAGTAGTGACCTTGAAGCACAGAACTGCTTTGAAAAAGTTCATCTGTTTTTTTTCTTTCTCTCGCACCCAGTTTTAAAGGCACAGAAAGGCACAAGAATCATGTCTGGGCATAGGGCAGGCAATACAGGATACAACATCATAAAGTCACCCCAAGGCACACCTAAATAAACTGTTTACACATAAACTGTTGACAAAGTCTGGGGCTCGGACTGGATCCAGCCACACTCAGGCTCCTCTCTAAGAAGGACTTTAGAAAGCAAGGGGCATCCCCTCTGCACCTCATGACTCAACAGGAGGGCTTCTCTAATGAACTTTTTCTGAAGCTCCCACTCTGCCCATGACACGCTGCCATCAGCGCCTTTGATTTCGGTAGCACACAGTAAAGCACTTCCCAGCTGGGACCCATCTGCTCCTCCCATCTGCTCTGTCCTTTTCCTCCGTTCTCTTCTGCCAGTGATCCTGTGAAATCTCATTCCTTCTCCTCTTCTGCTGTCCATACACCCATCTTACAGAAACCAGTTCCTCCTTCCTGTTTTCCCAGATATCCCCTCTTAACACCAGATCCTTATGGATAACTGTGAATTGCACAGCTGCCTTCCTGCTAAACACAATAGCAGGAAGAATGGCTCATCCCAATGTCACTGGCAGCTCAGATCCATGTAGACCTTGTCCTCTGCTCACTGTCTTTGGAACTCTTGTCCTTTTTCTTCCTCACATTTAGCCATATCAACAGAACCATTCCTTGGACTGAGTTCAGCAGCATTGCTACTGCCATGGCCACAAGGTATGGAGAGAGCTGGGCACCTCCAGATGGCAGCCCAGGTTGTAGGTGGGCAGCCTGCACTGACTGCCATCAGAATTTAGGTGTCTCAGCAGTGGTTTCAGGAAAAAAGAATGAAAATGCCACATTCCCAGCTCCACAGACTGTGTATTCAGGGTCCTGAATACACTGACATACTCTAACATTTTCCAGGACTCTGACAGAGGTTGAGTGACAGAGCAGGCACTCAAAATGAATACATTTTGAATACATACAAGGTGGTCAGTCCATTACAGCCTCACACAGGTACAAGTCAAGAAATTATGAGATTGTCACCAAAGTCTCTGAATGAGTGAGTGCTCTTTATAGGATTCTTCCTAGGCCATGCCACAAGGTAATATTTTTTCTTACAGGAGATTGATTCTGCAGTGAAGAACCCACACAAGCTGCCACCAGTGCTCTGTTACTCCTTCTCTGGCATCTCTCTCTTTCATGGAAGCTCTTCAGAGCCTGAGCAATTCTCCATAGCCAGCCCCTACCAAACTGTGAGCATATAAATGAACAAGTGTGATATAAATACTAGATATATGTGTTTTTTTCTGTCAATGAGTAATGAATATATTTGCTATACCCATACATAATTAGATACATATCTATGCAGATAGAAATCTATGTAAATATGAAATATCTCGTAAACAAAGAGGAATCAAGGCCTTTTCTATGTTTTGCATTTCTTCTCCTAAATCTTGCAGAATAAAACTTTATTTCTTCTATAAGAAAAAAGGATCTGCACCAGGCTTTCTGTCACACCCATGGAATCAGATTTAGGATTATTAAATACACACTTTGCCTTCAGGATTTATGGTGAGTCATTATCATGTCGATCCTCCTTCTCACATCTCTGCCTTATCAAGCACCACCACAGTCTCACTTTTCTCCTAATGCCTGATGAGGAGTGACTTTTCTGTACCTACAGAGCAATGCTAATTGGGCTTTAATTGGAGCCGAGGGAGAGATGTTCCATCTCTGGGACGCAACTGGTGGGTCTGGAGCACATGGCAGTAGGGACACCTGGTGGCTACCAGGAGCACAGAGCCTCCAGAAGAAAACTCAGTATGAGTTAGTGAAAAGCTAACTTAATCTAAAAAAGAGATTGTTAGGTCCATAGCAAACTCTGTGTTTGAGTTAAATAGGTATAGATTCATGTAATTATTCCATTAACATGAGATAACACAGGATTCACGAAATTCATTTGCTCTGTGGAACAAGAGTGTTACAGAGTAAGATTTCATCACTTTCTCTACATATTCCTTGAACCTGATATAAAGTGAATGTTTCTGAGTGTGGTTACAGCACATCTCTGTGAGGAAATTTATATCCTTTCTATTGCATAAACAGGGAATGGGGCACAAACAGAGGTCATCATCCCAAAACTCTGCACAGTCTTGCAGATCTGTGACTAAAATGGTGGCAAAAAATTTCCAGTGGCCCAGTCCCCCGTGTGCTGCCACTTCACAACTTACTGTCTTTATATCTCACTATGATATGTCCCAGAAAAACACCACTGTGTAAAAGGAGGTAGAGATTCTGCACTTAAAATAATGCCTTCTACAAGCTATATCCAGATAAGTAAGATAAAAATATAATGAGGATAAAGGCATGGAAAAGGCTCATATATATCTAGCATGGAAAAGGCTCATAACTGAAGGGATGACATATGGGGAAACTAATTTATGGAAGGAATCCTCTTCATGTTTTCTGCTTGCTGCATGAGGTCTTTTTAGAAATTTTCACATGGCGAAGGCTTATATGAAATTTCAGAAGTAATGCTTCCTGCAGCCTGAACGCAGCCTCCTGATGATGCATTTTCATACTGCTCAAGGAAGTGGTATCCTGTTAATTTAAAAGCAAGCCCATAGCTGCCTTGAAACCAAACCAACCAACCAAACCCACAATCAATCAACCACCACCACAACAACAAAACAGACATGTACTTCAGAGAGGCAAATATAGTGTCCATGCTTCATTTGCTACAAAAACTGGGCGGGGATAAACCCAGAAACTGCAAGAGATCGTGGCTGATGAGTCCAACAGCTGAATGCAACCCTGGAATAGCAAATTGTATCACGACTTTAGCAACTTAATGCCTAAGGGTACCAGGCACTTACACTTTTCCTTGGAAGTCAACTACTGGGTATGGAACTTTGCATTCCTGAGGTTTGATGCCCAGAAATACCGAGTACATAGAGACCAGAGTTAATTTAAATGTGCTTTAAAGAAAACAGACCCTATAAATCCTGCTTTCAGTTCCTTACACCAGCTACCTTCTTGTCCTAGCTATGCATTTCATCTCCGTTCTTTCACCACCACAATTTTATGTGCAATGTCTCCTCCCTAAACTGCCCTGCCTTCCCATGAGGACACTTCCCCCGAGTTTTGGGTAGGACATAGCTGGAGGTCACACATAAGGGAAGTGGCCAAAAAGGAGCTTTTTGGCAGAAGTGCAATAAGGTTTTCAGACAAAAATTTTCAGGCAGGGAACGCCACACACCCTCTTGCCCTTAGGTACCCGGTTTGTCTGTGAGGGGGCTCAACCCTTTTGCCAAGGATCATAGCACGCACAGGCACCCATTCCACAAGGCAGCAAGCACCACAGGCTGGGCACCGCTACATGCTTGTTTATTCTTGGCTTTATGGATCATTTTTGATAATATGCCTTGGTTTTGTGAGGCTGGTGGGCAGGAGGAAAATGAAAAGTGATCACAGAATCACAGAATGGTTAGGATTGGAAGGGACCTCTGGAGACCATACAGTCCAACCCCCCTGCCAAGGCAGGGTTACCCAGAGCAGGTGAGAGAGGAATGCATCCAGGTGGGTTTGGAGTGTCTCCAGAGAGGCAGATTCCACTACTTTCCTGGGCAGCTTGGTCCAGTGTTCTGCCACTCTCAATGTAAAGCATGTTGAGGTGAAACTTCCTGCCTTTTAGTTTATGGCCGCTGCTCCTCATCCTGCTGCTGGGCACCACCAAAAAATGTCTGGCACCATCTTCTTGGCATCCACCTTATTCCTGTCTAGTCTCTCTGTTTCTAGGTAGCCATTTAAGGCATCATTGAGATTCCCTTCCAGTCTCCTCCAGATTAAAAAGGCTCCACTCCTACAGTCTATCCTCATATGACAGATGCTCAAGAGCCCTCATCATCTGTGTGCCCATTGATTAGACACTGGAATGGGCTGCCCAGGGAGGTGGTGAAGTCTCCATTGCTGGGGGTGTTTAAGGAAAGCCTGGATGTGGCACTCAATATCATGGTCTGGTTGAGAGGGTGGTATTCGGTCGTAGGTTGGACTCGATGGTCTCAAGAGATCTTTCCCAACGTAATCGAGTCCGTGATTCTGTGGCGAAAGCCGTGCGGATGTTCGGGAGGTCTGTCCCCCAGGGCCCCTCAGCGAGGTGGGGAAGGCTCCGTGCGTTTTGTGGCGCCGCCGGCGCTCCGGGCCCCGCTCCGTGCGCTTTGTGGCGCCGGGCGGGCGGGCGGAAG
>VZTN01024682.1:0-37187 GCA_013400515.1 Erpornis zantholeuca | reverse complement strand
CAGGGCCGCTGCCTCCCGCCGGCTGTTCTCTTGGGAGAGCCCTGGCCCGCCGCTCCCCGCCTCCCCGGGAGCTGCCGGGCCTCGGGAGCGCTGCGCACAGGGAAATTGGGAAGCGGACGGACGGACCGGCCCTGGAAATTACGAAACCCCGACTCCCTTGGCAGGGCAGGGCAAGGGGAGGCCGGCCAGCGCGTTTGTTTTGTTTATTAAGTTTTATAATTTTTGTAGTTGCTGTTAATTCTGGTTCTAACTCCCTCCCCCATACCTGGATGTCTGTAATAAGAGGACACCTGCACGATCGCTTTTGAATTTCTCGAGTCCCTCTCGCTGGGTCTGCGCTTGCGGTATCCTGAGCTTGTGGGTTTTTTCTGTTTTGTTTCATATGTCTTTTTTTTCCCAGCGAGAGTTGTGATTTGAGGTTGCTTAGGGCAAGCGGAGTCTGAAATATGCGGCTCTGCCAAGATTTCATGTAATGTTTCATCTTAGAGCGGTACCAGGATTTTGTGCACTAGACCTATGCTCTGTTTTGCCAAAATACAGGATTCCGGTCGGAAAAGCCTATTTTTTCCTCTTTTTGTGTGTTTTTTTTTTCTTTTTGAGGTCCCTTTATCCTTGCTTGTGCCCTTGGGCGTGGTGAAGTGTATTACACTTGTACCAGCTACTTCTTCAGCTGACTGATAGTATTTGTATGCATTCATTCACAAAGAGTTACACTGTTCAGCCCCACCTGGCCATTGTTAGTTGAAGTAATCTAGAAAACGCTTTTTGTTTGCCAGCGCCGCTCTGGCTACAGATGTAAGTTGGCCTCCTGACAGCATAGTTGGAATTCCTTTGCAAAACCAGGAGATGCAGGTTCTGCAATGAGATGGACCCATCTCATTCTGGTTTTCATTTACATAATTCCTCGTGATTATAATAATAAACAACTTCATGATGTTTTATGACTTACTGAAAAGATTGAACATTAATTATAACTCCTTAGGTAGAATGCCTAAAAATACTGAATTTTGCCTTAACCACACAAAATTATAAAAGGTGGCCATTTAAGAGACAAAGACCTCTCCACTGTGTTTAGCATGTTCTAATGGATCCTTTTTTGTGAGCATCATTTCTGTGTTCATCTGTGCATCAGAAAGCAAGAGAGACTTCTCTTTGGTTATCAGTCTTACAGTTAGTATAATTTTTCTTGCATGGTAAAATACTACCCGTTTTTTATAAAGGTGAAGAAGTTACTGAAATGCCTAGCATGAAACTGGATTTACATGAAGGGAAAAGAATTTTAGTACATGCGATACTTACTAAGATTTCTATCCATGGCTGTAACCTTGTGCCCAAGAGCCAATTTCTGAAAATGAAAACTTGAAAATTTCTGTGTTTATTTCTTTGGAAGAGCTAGGCATAGGTTTTATTTTTTTTACTATTGTTTTTTTCCCTTGTGTGACATTTAAAGCTTGGTCAGTGCTTTTTATTAAACTTTCACTGGACAGGCTAGAACTCATGGAGTTCTGCCAAATTTGGATCAATGCAAATGAGAACACTTTGTCCCATTGTGTCTCCCATATATTCTGTTTCAGTGATGGCCCACTTCTCTAAATACCACTGGTGAGTAGGATGCAACTGTTCTTAATGTTAATTAGGAACAATGTTAACTAATCCTAATCTCATGATGGTACAGATTAATAAATCCTTGTATGCCCCAATCTCAGGTCCCTGGATCCTTGGGATTGGTATCTGTCCAGTTTGGTTCCTTTTCATGTCTGTTGCTGGCAGCTGTCAGAGAAAATTTCTGCATGGTGGAATTTTAAATTTGAGCTGAACCCATTTGGTCTGGAGTAAAGTTGGGAGGGGTTTGTTGAATATTAGCGTATCAGCACTGGCACTAGTTGAATAACAAAAACTCCTGTTAATGTATTGGAAGTACTGATTCAGTATGGAATAAATATTCAGGCTTCCTGAAATATGAGGTCCTGTAATGACTTTGTTTTCTGTTTCCTTTGTGTTACTCTTGAACAAATGCCTTGAAATCCCAATGTGTTCCATGTGATTGTTCCAGTTAAATGCCTCAATAACTGGAAGCTTCCCTTAATAATCTTCAAATTTTGCTTTTTACAGGACTTGGTGAGACATTATTGCCCAATGTGGAGAACGCAGCCTTTAATACAACTTAATATACACATTTTAAAATATTTACAAGAGGCCACTAGACATAACATTCAGTTAATAACTAGGGCCAAGAACAGAATTCTGTCTGCAAGAATAAAAATACTATTTCTTAGAAGTGCTTCATTTTTACAGCCCACAGAATAATTGAGCCCATCTGCCTGATGAGGGTTATTTAGAATTAAAGGAATTTTGTATTAGGATGTTTTGGGTTTTTTTCAGCTTGGTATAAAATCAGCTTTGTGGGGTTTTTTCTGCCTAATTTTGCTACATGCTTCCCAAATAAATAAGAGCGGCTCTATTATGTGGCTTTAGTGGAAAGCTTACATTGGAATTCTGTATTAAATGAGTCTTGTAGACAAAGTATTTTCCCACCTCTTTGGTTGCATATTGAAACCTGTTAGAAATTGAAATGCAGTTAGCTCTAAAAAATGTTGAGTTTGGTAAATACACACAGAAATCCAAAAAGGCAAAAAATGCTTATTGAATTGTCACTGATTTCTAAGGTGCTATCTCATTATAGATTATGGTATCCACACTTTCAGTGCATTTCTATCCAGCAGTGTGCTCTTTCCCCAAAAGCTAACACCCTCCTCCAGATCATGAAATGTTAGTGATAGATTGGCGTTTCTGTAAAGAAGGTGTCTGAATCAAGGATTAAAGAAAAGCTTTGGGCTGTTCATTTAAAATTCAAGTTAGCCTTTTGTTTAAAGTAAAACTTGTTTACATTTTCAAAAGCACATTTAGTGAAGTTGTGAAAAGAAGGTGATATTTTGGAGGTGATGAGACTACTCGGATCCTAATTCTCGCTCATTAAGAAACCTTGGATTTAATTTACTTTGTACTTAAGTTTTGTGAGATGTGCAAGAGCAGATGTGTGGATGTGCAGGTGTGTGTAATGAGCAGAATTCACGTGGCACATCCCGAAGCCTCCGCCACGGTCTGGCGTTGTTTAGCATGGCTCCAGCTGCTGCACTGTGATGGATCGAGGGTGTCCAGCGAGGGCAGTGTCCCTGCAGCCAGGATCAGGAGAAAGCCTCAAGGGGCATTGACTCAGGCAGCAGCACTGGGCTTAGACTGAGCTCCCTGTGAACTCAGGTGGTCCCATCACGTGTCATATTTGGTGTATGTTCAGAGTACCTCGTAGCCGTGTCATTGTCTAAGTGTAAAACAAAGAGGTCTGTAAGGCCTGGAGATTGTTTCTTGTTCATTCAGAAGGACCACCACAGTTAATTCTGATTTTGATTGTCCATTCATGTATTCATGGGTTGGTGCCCCTTGTCCTGGGTTAAATGTATCTTGAAAGAACTCAGTTGGTTCTTTTTTCTTTCAGTTTTCGTGTATTTGTATGATCTAATGAATAAAAAGTAATGTCCAAAAGATGCATTTGACTTTGACTTAATTCCTCATATTCTTTCCACTTAGTTTTCAATTGTGGTCCAAGGCCATAGATATTAAAGTTGATGGGAACCAAATCAAGGATTTGGCTCTTCCTAAGATTTTATAAAGGCTTGGTCATGGTTGTTACCCTTGCTCAGAAAACTCAAGATATGCTAAATCTTAAGTCTCTTACGCAGGAAATGATTTTCTTTTTTTTTTTTTTTTTTCTGGAGAGCCTGCACTTAGAGTTGGCATAAACTGTCTTAGGGAAAATTGGCAAGGAGTTATAAAACCCTGTTCAATCCCGGAATTACATTGAGGAATCTTTCTTGGGAAGTCTCAGGTCCTTGAACAAAGTGTAGTATGTGGTGTCGGGTGCAGTGCATGGAGCTTGAGCTGGCAACCGCGGATGTGGGACTTGATCAGAAGAGTCAGTGGTGCCCTCAGATGTGCTGCCTCAGCTGCTGTCTGGTTAGTCCTGTTACAGCTCTGGATGAAAGCTGGGCTAGCAGCTACTGATCCTGGTGGTAGCTTCCTCCCCATCTCTGGGAATGCCATTTTGAACATATGGATCCCTTTTATGCTGTGTCCTGTTACCCCCTAACTTGGCAAACCAGCAAGGCAGAGAATGCAAAGGGATTCATTGCCCTGTGTTTTTTATTAGGTAGCCAAATCCTGTAAATACACAGATTGATTTTCATCAAGTCACGAGTAATTGCTGAACGAATGACCCAGCTTTGCTGTGTCCATATTTAATTTTCATCAGTCTTCCAATAAAAAAGAAGGAATGGTCTGCTATATCTTCAGCTGTGGATGGTGCTATAGTTTCCACTGCTTTCAGAATAGCTGTAGGTGAAATA
Source organism: Erpornis zantholeuca (assembly GCA_013400515.1). Classification (NCBI taxonomy): domain Eukaryota; kingdom Metazoa; phylum Chordata; class Aves; order Passeriformes; family Timaliidae; genus Erpornis; species Erpornis zantholeuca. The sequence continues at coordinate 32,787 of VZTN01024682.1, read as the reverse complement.
CATGACTGTTGCAACGTGTCTTACAAATCTCATGTCTTTCAGGCCTCTAAAGTGGTGAAAAGAAAAATGGCTGCTTTCAATTGATTATAGAAAAATAAATGCTATGACTACTAGTTGACAATAAAATTAAAAAGGAATTCTCCACGTAGTTTCTGGTAACTTTATGACAGCAGTCCCTGTAGTAAAACTTACTCAGAAATTACATCTGAACATGAAAAAGAGAATCTGTTTATTTTGGCCCAGTTTGCTCACTCCCCAAAAGCTAAATTAATAACTTAAAACTGGGTTGAAAAAGTTAGAGTCTGCCAATTTAGCTATAACACTTTGGATGTCTTCATGTTTTAGCATTAAGGATGCCCCATTGGGTTCCTAAAATCAGTACTACACCCATGCAGCAAGCAGCAGCTTCTAGTGGAGGATAGAGCACAGGCTGTAAAACTCAGTAGCAGATGAATCCTAAGGAAGTTACTCCCTCCTACGCTCGCATGTGGCAAGGAACTGTTGCTGATGGTAGATGTGAAAGTAAGTTTGAGAACCCTGTGATTTAAAATGTTAGCGGTATCTGAAATTTTTTACATGTTCAGAAGGGTAATACCACTTCATTTGAGGCATCAGTCACTACATGTGCTTAAAGATGTGCCAAATTTCAACAGACTCGAGAGGTGAGAAGTAATATTTTAGAAGGACTGGCAGTAGTTTTGTCTTTCTAGGATAACACTTCTCTTGGGAATCTTCAATACCAAAGAACATGTTTTCTGATTAAACATTAAATAATTTCCTGCTGATGCAATAATTTTACATTATCAAGGGCATTTGAAATCCAGGTTGTAAATTCCACTTGCATATGGGTATATGGCTCTCCCTGCCTAGTACATGGAAAATTTGTAATGTGATTGTGATTTGTTTTTTCTAAAGCTATAGTAATTTATTTTTTAACAATATTTTGTCTTCAAAATAAAAGTAATTTTTTGTTGATGTTGACATATGTGTAAACACAGAAAAGGGACTGAGCAGTTAATGGAGCAATATTATATATAGCAATATTTTCTACAAATCTCTGCTAAAGTCAACAAAACCAGGCTTAAAACTGATGAAATCTTTACAAAGCTTTTCGATATTTTAGATGAGATTTTGTTTATCTTCTGCAGCTGCAACAGTTACATCTCTTTGTATTTGGATAAAACTTCTGTTGTGGAGTTTTGCTTTGTTTTATTTCAGAATTAGTGCTAGTGAATTACATAGAATTTCTTATAAACTTTGTGTTTCATTGCAGTACTTTTATGGTGGAAATGAAATTATCATAGACACCCTAATTCTGTGACTTCAGTGTATATGGCATATCCTGGATTAGTTATTCTCACAGTAGCTTTTTGTACTGGTGATTGCTTTCAACCAATTTTTCTGTTGCTCTTCTTTAAATGCTAAAGAAAAAGTGCAAATTTCACATTTAGTTATATGCATGGAAGGAGAATAAAACTTTGAAATTGGCAATCCATAAATAGGGCAGCTGTAACTAATTGGACACTAGAAAAATATTTTTCAGTCCTGAGTAGCTTTCAGTTCTATAATAGCAGAATTATTAAATTACTGTAGAACAAACATTGGACAAAAATCATCAGATATGAAGAATTTAGAAATGCTGAAAAAGTAATAGCCTAAGTTTGTGTTTGAAAAAAAAAAAAAAAGAAATCAGTAGATTGCAAATCCTTCCTGAATTGGGAACTTAGGTACTATTTTTAACTGGGAAAGTTATTTTAAAGTTTATTTTAAAGCTGATTTTAACCTGTGCAGTGTATAAGTATGCAGGAAAATTAAGGTAGGTGAATGTCTGAAATTGTGTATTTTTCATGTGAAAGAGCAGGCTCATTCCTTGTGGGAGTTTGTGCTGGTTGTTTGGGCTATGGAATCAGCATTATGGTCCAAGTGGAGTCCAAATGCAGAAACGTGATATGTGTGTTGCTCTTTCAGGTTTGAGTATGAGCACAGTTGAAGAAGAGTCTGACACAGTGACAGTAGAAACCGTGAACTCCGTGACTTTGACTCAGGACACCGAAGGGAACCTAATTCTTCATTGCCCCCAAAATGGTATGGATTCATATTGCATAGTCTTTTTTTTTTCTTCTTTGTTTGGATTGATCTGACCACCATACATCACTGCCCACAAATTCTGTGAGCTACTCAGGTTCAGCTTACTATGCAAGAATTGTTCTGCTTTGGTTTAAAGAATGATAAAGTGTTGAATTAGGTATAAATCCCAAAACTGTCTGTGTGTGCCCAACAAAGATACAACTGCTGTGATTTATTTCGGCTGAAACATTCTTAGAACCAAGCAGGTGCCCAAATTTCTGTACACTGGTGTGTATTTGACAGACTGTGGATAGAATTTCCAAAGAAAGTGCATGTTGAGGAAAGCATGGGAAGTGTTGTTGCCCATGACTTAGACCAAGTTCCTGGGCAGCAGCAAAGCACTGAACCAGCCTGTCACATTTGGTTTGGCCCACTTTGTTTAGCAGAACTCTGTCCAAGGCTCCACTTAGCTTACAGGAAGTAACCTGGGTATGTGCTTGTTGTTAGAAGCTGATGAAGTAGACTCTGAAGATAGCTCTGAACCTCCACACAAGAGGCTTTGCTTATCGGAGGATGATCAAAGCCTTGATGATTCTACTCCATGCATTTCCGTCGTTGCCGTTCCAAGTAAGTTCTTTTAAGTTTATGTACTCCTCTAGCAAAAATACCTGTTGGTAAAGGTTAAAAGTGGACTCTCTGAATCACATTAGAATATTTGCATGGGTTTTTTTCTTGTAAATTTTTGTAATGTACTTGGGTATCATCTTTTCTCTCAGCCTTGGATGGTTTTGCAGCAATTGCTGTTTATACAGTACTGGCAAAATAAGCCTGCCTTAAAGTAGATAAGAGACCTGCAGGCACAGGTGCAGAGGATAAATTGAAGGATAAGTAAATGAACAAAAAACTAGATGCTCTCCACCTTCTAAGAGATTAGGTTTTTTAATGATCAGACAGTATAGTTAGTATTTCAGTGTTTTGTAATATTGAGGTATATGTAAAAGAGACTGATGTAAAAAAGATAGGATGAATACTGAATTAGTCTTAAGGAAGTTGATTGAGTATTAGATAGTTTAATGTAATCTCCCGGAGGGAGACAAAACCAGATCTAGTTAAAATACCAATTTGCAATATCTAGAGTGGCTGTTTATTTGGTGGAACTAGCTGGAAACTCCTCAGAAGAAGTAAAGGCATTATTGTGTTGAAGGAGGACTGGGGAAAAAGCATGCAGCCAAAAGATTTGAATGTTGTCCTTTAATAACTGGAAAATACCAGAGGTCTGGAAAGGAATTATTAATACAGTTTCAAATGTTTGCATCGAACACATTTTGTTTATGTTTTACATTAGGTCTTAGTTGTAGTCAAGTGTAAAACTGAAAATTTCAAAACTCAGATTTTATGAAGAGAAGCAGTTGATAATCGTTTTAGTGAATTTACTGTTTTAACAAATAAATACCAAATAAGGCTCTTCAAAATTTTCAGTTCAAAGGTAGCAATTTATAAAACTTGTAGCATGTGTAAAAAACGCTTCAGGAATAAAATATGCAACTAACTTACCCATTCTGAAGTTTCAGAAAATGATCAGAGCTTTGAGGTGACCATGACTGCTACCACTGAGGTAGCTGAAGATGAGATTAATGAAGGAACTGTTACCCAGATTCAGGTACAGTAAAACTTCAAAATTTACCTATTTGATATATGCTTTTATTTAAATTTAAATGAAAAGGGAAACAAGTATCAGAACTGCTTACTAAATGAGTAAGACTCTTTAAAAATGTATGTATGTGAGCATGGATCTTGTTTGAAAAAATGTTGTTCTGTAAAAGGGTAATCAAATAATTTTATATATGTGAGAGGTTATTTGTAGTCTAAGTTACTGCCCAAAGAGCAATACAGCAAAGAGTAATAGGGGTAACCCTCCACTGGTAATTATGTGCTCTGTTGTGATCTGCCTAGAATACAAGTTTATCTGTTATTTCTGTCATTCTTTGATTATAACAGGCTTAAGAAGTCTTTGTCTTGTCACCAGTCCTAACAGTTATGTGCAGTTTTCATTGTGGATATACTTTGTTTAAAAGTTCTAGATTGGAGATGGTGGACATAGTCCTGTTTCCTCCACAGGCAGTGAGACACTTCTTACTTTATATTAAACAAGATGAAGAGTGTTACCTAATTAATTCTCAGAACATCTGTATATTAAGGTGCTAAATCTTACTCAGGTTTTTTAAGAAAGGTGATGCTTTTAATGCCGTAACTAAAACGTGGCACTTTTGAACAGTCAGCCAGGTGACAAGGTGTGCTGATTGGATTTGCCTTCAGACTGTGTCTCCATGTTAATTGTAAAGTGATATAAAAAACAAAATATCTGATTGTATGATTTCATATTGGTCTTTTCAAGATTCTTCAGAATGAACAGCTGGATGAAATCTCCCCAATGGGCAATGAAGAAGTATCAGCTGTTAGTCAAGCCTGGTTCACAACCAAAGAGGATAAGGATTCTCTAACCAATAAAGGTAGGATATTTCAAATGCAGTTCTCGCATGCTGTAAAAAGGCATTCCAAATGTCTCAGAACATTTTGCAAGTGGCAGAAGTAGTCTCTGGTCTGTCTTTGTGGAGGTGGGCCATGCCTGCAGTGGTTACAGTAGTGGCCACAGTAGGGAAGGGCTGTGGGTGCTGTGTGTCAGCCCAAATGGGGCAGAGGGTTGTGTTTGCCTGGTTAGGGGCTGGGAAGCTGCAGCAGAGGGGAGGACACCCAGGAGAATAAATCCATCCATGATCAGGTTAATGGAGTTGCTTTAGAAGAAGAGGGCTCCTGCAGACCAGGATCTAATGTAATCATCTTTATGACTCCTAAAACTCTTTACCCACTGGGCATTCTTCCCTTTCCAAGTATATCTGTGCAATCATGTAGTAGTTGCTCAACTTAAGAGCTTTTCTTTTTTATTTCCTCCCCCCAGGGGAAGTGCCTTTCTAAACCTAGCGAAACAACTTAGTGTCAAATGAGGATGTGTTGTCTCTCCAGTTCCCTCAGCCTCTCTACTGTTTTTCTAACTTTGACTTTTACTTTTTCTTGAGGAAAAGTAATTATTTTTTCAGTCAGTTCAAAGCAACTCTCTTTATTGTTAGAAACCTTTAGGAAGAGACACAGCATTGTCAGCCAGAGGAGGGCACTAAATCTGGTGATTCCAGTTAAGAGATTAATAACTTGAGGAAGACATTTCTAGTAAAATATGCCAAGAAAAATATTTGAGAATCTCTACTGGCTGAACTTTTCTTGTAAACTCTGTGGTTTATCAGGAGATCAGCAGTGGAGGAATGCCAGTATGTATCTTCTTTTACAGTAGCTCAGAGTTTGTCATGTCTTGCCTGAGCTCATAATTTTATGTCAGTCTCCACCTGATAATGCTTTCTTCCCAGACCTGTGGGCAGGTTATGATAATCTTGACTATGAATATGCATAAAAGTGCAGAATAAATGTCCTTTACTGAAATAGTTTGGTATTAAATGTTACTCCATGTAAAGAGTAGCAGTGTAAGTCAGTTCAGAGGCTTGGACAGAGGTGTGAATCACAGTTACAGTAAGACATTATTTTTCTGTCTCTCTAACTGTGGAAGAAGAGATTGAAGCTATGGGGTACAGGGAAAGAGTACTCTCTCACCAGTTCCAGTGGAATTAGTAATAATTCCCTGTACTTTTCATTATAATTGGATTTGAGTAAACAGTCTCTTTGGTGTGTTCTGTCTCTCAGCTCTGGTAATTAGCAGGCTGAGAAGGAAGTACCCTCATTTTTCTGAGCAGAGGTGGGCAGATAGCCAGCACACACCAGTATGTAAACTGGGTCACACCAGCATAAGCTTAATTAAAAGTATGGTATGACCAGAAGGGGAAAAAAGGATAGTTTAGAGGAGGAATGTTTTAATGTTTTATTGATAGACTTCAGGTTTGAAATTTTCCCTCTGAATAAAGTTGGTTGGGTTTGCTTTTAAAGCTTAGCTGGCATTGTAGTTTCTAGGGGCATAGTCAGAGAGGAAACATTATTGTTTGTTTCTATTGGTTTGCCACTTTTATTTGCGAAGTAAAAGACTCTCCACAAGTTTTTATCTTGACTGTGACCTCTGAGAATTACTCTCAATGCAAAAAAAGAAGGAGGGAGATGGGGACCAGATTGTCAAAAAAGACTAAGTGGAGCATTTACCTCTATGAAAAGCACTCACAGTAGGTGGCACTATTCTCATGTTCGGGAGTGTTCAGGCATGCAAGAGAGCTCCTTGTTGTTGCCAATTTCTCAGGTAATATTCTGAGTCATGTTTTATGTTCTAGCTTCTAGAATCATTTTAAGTGCATGGAAATTTCAGCTGTCAATTTAAAGACAGATATTTTCTAGTTGCAGCTGAAGAGAAAGTCTGAAAATGTGACTTGACAGTGCATAGAGGAGTTCATGTTCTGTTTTTAAAAATGGGATGTTTTTCAAGAGGGGTCTGAGTCACATTATTTAAATGTTTGATGGTTACTGTCAGTTATGAAATAATATCTATTTAAAATTAATTCTAGTTATATTTTTAGTAGCTAAAATTACTCTTTGTTAATTGCAGTATGGGTCATGTTTTCAGATACTTCTGTTCTTGCTGTTTTTCTGGCCTTCACCTCAGTAATTAGTTTGTCATTTCTATTTTCAGGCCATAAGTGGAAGCAAGGGATGTGGTCAAAGGAAGAAATTGACATTTTGATGAGTAACATTGAGCGTTATTTGAAGGTATGTTTAGAGTATGTTCCATGCTTGTTGGTGTGGTGATGCCGTTCCTGATAGAAAACAATTTTCTTTAGTACTTACCAGAATATACAATAAGTGTTTCAGATTGGTTTCTTGTAAAAATGGTCATTACTCATTTGACATTCATAAAAAAATTTTATTCATAGACAGGATTTAAGTACTACTGAATGTAACATTGCTTTTAATTTTGTACTGAATATAGCCCATTTTGAGCATCCTGACATGACATTTTGCATGGTTAAATCTCTTTATCTGATTATACATTGAGGACTCATAAAACCTTTGTTGAAGATGGTGGAAAAAAATTGCAGTAGAAATAATTCTCCTTAGTAAGCACTGAATACAACTTCCAGCCTTCTGTGGTGCCAAGTCTGTGATTGTGTACTTCACTAGCAGGATGCCTGTGTCTGCTTTCTTCCCCTTAAATTATTTGGGTCAGAATTCAGTGTAAATGGGAATGTGGTGAACGCACTAACAGTGATAATTGTCCATAAGTCATATTTGTGGTAGGTTTGCAGCTGAGAGTATTTGAGCCCTAACAACTGAGAATATATAGCCTGGATATTACAATTTCACCATCCTTCACTTGTGGTTTTAAAAAAAGCCCTGAATTTAGTGTTTATTGGAATAAAAATCTGCATTATTAGTTGTAGAGAGTGTATCTGTCCACACACATATTAGAGTTTCTGCCACAAAATCATTAATGGGTAATACTGTGTCTCAAATCTGGTGAAGCTTAAGCTAGCTAAGTAACCTTTCTGAGTTACTGGTAAATAATTTGATTCATTTTTTTCCCATTTATCTGCTTTCTTGTACTGCTTTGAGTGATTGAAATACGTTGATTCTTAGTTTAAGATGAAGTTAAGCTTAAGCTTTACTGTTATACTTCATTGCAGTGTTTTTGTATTGAATTTATTTAGAGTTTCCATCAGAACAAGAACAGTAGTTTAATTGAAAGAAATTGCTTTTGCATAAGGAATATCTAAAATTATGTAATAAATTGGTATAGCACTGTTTGACAACATTCTCTTGTATGGCCCCAGGCTAATTCCAGTACAGTACGTTTTCCATGATGTTCTATATGATGGTTCAATTATTGATCTTAAAATATACATTGGACAGATTTTTTTTTTCCTTAAATGTGGATAGGAGTTAGAGCTTCTGTGTCTCCCTGGATTCCAATGTACAAAATCCAAAACAACGAAACCTTCTCTTTAAGGATTTGTATTTGAGGGAGCTACTCCATAAATACTCAGTTTTACTTTCAGGCTGTAGTATTTGTGATGCACAGAAAGTTGCATAATGGCTTCAGTTCTTGTGTTCTACTTCTTGATTCCTAGGAGACTTTATCTAAGGTGTTTTGTTTGTGGTTTTTGTTTTTAAATGCTTTGTTCTAGGCCCGTGGAATAAAAGATGCCACTGAAATTATATTTGAAATGTCAAAAGATGAAAGAAAAGATTTCTACAGGACAATAGCTTGGGGTCTGAATCGGCCTCTCTTTGCTGTCTATAGAAGAGTTCTTCGCATGTATGATGACAGAAACCATGTTGGAAAGTATGAAACCCTCTAATGCTGCATGGTTTTATTGGTATGAGTAGGGTCATGTATTTATGTTTGACTTGTTCTGTGTGAGAGAAAATTTTGACCAAACAGACCTAGACCTTCCTAATATATCACCTCTGCTCAATTCTGATAGATCAGCCCTGACAATAGTTGTGTTCAATTAATGATATTCAATGACAGTTTTTAAAAACAGACAAATAAACCCAAAACAAAGGTGAATAACAGATTCTGATATGATGAGAAGACTTGGACACAAACTTGGATCTGCTGAGATGTAACTTTTTCTAGAGCTGTGACCTGGAAGTAACTGATCTTCGCCCCTTATGCCCTTGCTTGCCCTTCTTTAAAACAGTGGTCTGGTGCCATCCAGAAAGGACATTATATTTTAATTTTTGAAGGTAGTTGAAAATTAAAAATGCCTTCTCAATGCTGATTTACTTTTTTCATGGAAAGTCAGCTTTATGGTGATGGTGAACTGGGACAGTAAGGAAGAAGTAGCTGTTTATTTGAAAGACTAATGCAGAAAATTCAAATTCTACTTGTAGGAATAAGATCACAGAGAATGAGGAATTTTTTTGACAAATGAGAGGAATGTTATACCGGTTAACCTTAGAAATGCACTAATGTGTGAAATGGCATATGTTTCTCGCATTCTTCCAAAATATTCAGTCAGATTGTTTCTTACAGCTGAAATTCCTTAATCTCTTGTTGTAACTAAATGTGTGCTGTGTGGTTAGTAAATAAAAATATTTATGCTGTATGCTTTCTGTTTAAAATAATGTCTTTTTATTTACCTGTTGCTTAGGTATACTCCTGAGGAAATTGAAAAGCTTAAAGAGTAAGTCATCTTATGAACAACGTCACTCTTTCTTGTTTATATTTAGTAGCTTGATTAATTTTTAAAGGTTTCCTTACATGAAATCGCTGAAGAGTTACAAGTAAATTTGACTGCTCCGACACTATCCAAAAATAGTCATTACCATCTAAAGAAAAACAAAACCACATTTGGATTCTTCTAAAATTGTTTTCTAATGTGTGTTTAGGACCTAACAACATGCAACAAAGTTTTAAAGCCAGGCTTCTTTTGTAACTAGGAATGTTTCAGATTTTTACAAGCACAGTCACTATTTGTGGTTATGAGAAAGAGAAATGCCATTTCTTTAGGAAATCTGAACAAAGGTTATTGCTAATGGAGGTGGCAGGGCAAGAGTAGGATCTCCCCTAGGAAGTATTACAGATACAGAAATCACCAGTACAGCTCAAAAAGCCTAATTTTGAGTAGGAGCCTGATAGATCGAGGAGACAGGGCTGCAGACTTTATCCCTTCCTGCACATTTCCAGGGTCGAGCAGTTGGAAGAAACGGTTGGACTGAAGGAAGGGAGTATATTGCATTGCATTGATGGATCTGTTTGGATCAGTTGAGCTGCTTTGTGTCATTCACAAGGTGCCTGTGGTTGCAGATGTGTCAGGACTTCATCATGGATCAACATTTTAAGCAACCTGCTGTCATGTGAAGGAGGAAAATGATTGTTAAAATGATGAACATGATGATGCAGTGTTTCGCTTAATTTAAATTGTAGGTTGCCTGGGTTTTTATCAGGCATTTTTTAAATTTCTCAAGTGCTCTTCACACCACCTGAAAATCATTGAGGAACCTGTATAGAATGGAAGTTGGCTATTCATCTTAACATTCATTTTGTGTTTAACACATTCATTAAGCCTCACAATGTTGTTGCAAGACAGATATTAAGCATTTTATAAGTATTTTGTGGCTTAGCTGCCCCAAAAGGCTTATAGAAACACGTAGGAAAAATAGCAGAAAATATTAATAGTGAAGTAGCAAAGTGATTCCCCATTCTGTCTTTAAGCCTGCAAACTGCACATTCATCCTGTTTTTATTAGAGAATATATGACATTCTGGTGATTTCCTAACTGGATATAGTGCTAATGAGCACATTTCTCTTAGGCTGAGAGTAAAGCATGGTAATGATTGGGCCACAATTGGAGCTGCCCTGGGGAGAAGTGCTTCATCTGTAAAGGATCGATGTAGACTGATGAAGGATACTTGCAACACAGGTGAGGTAAATGCTGGTGTCAGAAATGGATATTCTGTTTAAAATTCTGTCCCTTGTGTTGTAAACTTACACTGTATGCTTGGTGTCAAGAGAGAGACAGATGCACTTCAGGCATAAAATATTGTTTATTTTTTAATGTATATATTAAAATATAAAGGACAATTTAGGCAGACCTTATGTGATTAATGTCCACTAAATTGTAGCATGGTTAATTCACTCCAGCTAATACAGTTCTGATAGCTTGGATCAGTTTGCTTTGGTCACTGTTTGGACAAGTTCTATGTGGCCTCATTCATCTGTGAGAGGAAGAGGAAAGAGAGAAATTTGCCAGCAGAACAATGGAATTGCTGATTTGTTAATCAAGAATGGATATAATATAAATTTTTAGTAATTAAGAACAGTTACATCTTCTTCACAAGTCAATATTTGCATCTGGAATAAGGTGTTGGACGTGGAAGTTAAATGTCTGCTGGCATGTTACAGATCAGAACAGATGGTATCTGCTGCTAGTTAAGTTGGAGGGCTTCTCTCTCTTTCAGGCAAGTGGACAGAGAAAGAAGAAAAAAGACTGGCAGAAGTAGTGCATGAGCTGACAAGCACAGAGCCAGGTGACATTGTGACACAAGGTGTGTCGTGGGCTGCTGTGGCTGAACGGGTCGGGACGCGCTCGGAGAAGCAGTGCCGCTCTAAATGGCTCAACTATCTCAACTGGAAACAGAGTGGGGGCACCGAGTGGACCAAGGAGGATGAAATAAATCTGATCTTAAGGTTTGTTATTTTAATTACTTTTAAAGGTTTGTAGTATGTGTTGCTAGCAGGATTCCATTGGGGTCCGTTTTGCTGGTTTCCTAGACACTGAAAATTCTAGAACCTTCCAAAAATCACTGCTGTGTTTACAGTTCCCAGAGATTTATTATTGAACATATTTTTTGTTTTTTGTTTTTTTAGTGAATGTTAGTGTTCGTGAAAGGTGTCAGATTGAAAACCCTGGAGACTGAAGTCTTCTTTATTCCACAGAAAAGGTACAGCACAGGCAGCAACCGTGCAAGCTTCCCACACGTTGCCCCACCGATGCGCTTTAACCCTTAACTGGAGGGTAGCTCAGTCTCCCTGCCCGTTCAGTCCTTGGCCTCTCTGCTGAGATGACCAACAAGGGTCAAGTGTGGTGGTGGTTTCTGTGATGTGGACGTCTTGTCTACAAAGAGCTAAACTGAGACTGCAAATTAATTTCATGTAGGCCACCAAACACTGATTGGATATCAGCATCTCTGACTACATTTGAGCTGGCAACCTGGTAGTGACTTTGGAAATCTTTTGCTCTCTCCAGTCCTCCTCCCATTTTGAATGCCTTTAACTCAGGCTTTTTAGCCGGTGGATTTTTATGGTTGGGTGGGAATAAAAAGCCAAGACATCCAGGGATTACTTACAAAGTAGTGTTAACAAATTTACTGAAGCTGTTTGACATGAACTCAAAATGAGGAGCCTGATTCCACATTTCAGAATGTGCTGGGTATATTTCTTAGTATTTCTGGTTTGGTCTGTCCAGATATCATTTACTCATCCTACAGGGTTGGTTTTGGTAGTTTTTTTCATTTTTACCTTTTTCTCTCTTTAGCTAGCAAGAGTGCTCTTGCTTTGTTTGTGAAGAGGACTTTTCTTAACTTCCACAAAAATATTTTCCCTCTTTATTCACCTCTCTTTCATATACTCCATGTACATATAAGGGCAATTCAGAGATTTTTAGTGATTTCAAACAGATTCTGGTACAGAAGGCTGTCCCTTATCTGGAGAGCCTGGTGGGATTGATTTATGAGAAAGTGTTTAATGCTGTAGTTAACTTCATCTACTTTGGCTAAGAAGCATCTGAGAGAAGGCAAAAATCTGTGTTAAGGACGGATGGTTGTTACTTAGAAGGAAACAAGTAAATATCATAACATGAAATTAATTAAGTGAAAGTTCAGAGTGAATCTCAGGAAGTATTTCCTGCCTTGGAGATGTGTTTGGGGAATGTTTTTTCAAAAAGAAAAGATGCAAGTACCACCACTTGGAATGCTTCACGATAATCCGACCTAAATCCTAATGTATGAGTAAATAAAGAGAATAATCCTGCATGGCAAGGAGATGGACTGGGTCATCTAACAGGTCTAGTCCATCTTCTGTTGTTTATGATTCTGCTTGACCTCTGGCAGCGTGGAGCCTTGGAAGCCTGTGTCGATTCCTGAGCTCTGGTGGGCTGGTCACTAGCATGTCATTCTGCGCTGTTACGTGTGACACGGCCGGACATGTGCAACACCCCTGCCTGTCTGGAGGGCAGTTTCTAACAGGTCAATGTTTTCTGTATCCTGCCAGGATAGCGGAACTTGAAGTTTCTGATGAAAATGACATCAATTGGGATTTACTGGCTGAAGGATGGAGTAGCGTCCGCTCCCCACAGTGGCTTCGGAGTAAATGGTGGACCATTAAAAGACAGATTGCAAACCACAAAGATGTTTCATTCCCTGGTAATGTACTACTCGCACACTTCTCTTCTGAAAGCCTCATTCACATATGTCAAAGGATCAAGGCTGCATTTTGTTGTCTGCTTACATCATTGCTAGCCAAAGAGCACATTGCTCCTTTGCTGGAAGTTACTGGCCCCTTGGATCTTCTGGCTGAATTGCTCCTACAAGGAGTCCTTAAATGTTTCAGTCAAACAAGCCAAGCTGATGTGTACAACTGGGAAGATTTTGCCATCCCTTCTTGCTTTGGCTAAGTGAGAGCATGTATAAAAGCAGCTCAGCTGGCAGATCTCAGATTATGCTGGTCTTTGGTATGGAGGGCAGTGACCTCTTCAGGTGGAAGAGGATATGTATCTGCAGTCTAACTACGGCCTCAGGTTAGATGTGTTACCTTTACGATGTTAAAATGCAATCTCTGTCAGGTGCTGAGCCTTAGCTGTAGACAGAAGGTAGATCTACTACTAGCTGCAGTGAGGAGGAGGGGAGGAGTCAGGAATATAAAGTTCCCCCAAATACATCTCATTTTCCCCTTCTGGCTTGGAGAAACCTAGTGCCTAAGCCAAAGGGGTGGCTGTGACCTTCAGACCTCCCTTTGTCTGACCTGGAGAGAGGAAAAAAATCAGATCAGTTGCGTCATAATTAATGAAAGATGTAATTTAATGCACACTTGTGCTTGTGGTTGACAGTGTGGTTATATATTAGTCCTGCCTGGAGGCTGCAGCTGGGAGGAGAGCCTCTGTTACCATACATTAATAGGCAGCTGTTGCATCAAATAATTCATAATATAAATGCAGCATTGAATCAACAGGCTCTGCTCTCTTTTCCCTGACGAAGGGGAGATGTTTAGGCAGTTTGCTGTAATGAATGCTAGAAAAGCTGCGGCCTCAGGTTTTGTAACCTGCTATTATGTCAGCTGCTCCCTCAGCAGGGCCAAAGCAATTACAGAGAGGAAGGGTGGGTGGTTCTGTTGGAGCAATGGCCCTCTTCATGCACAGGTGAAGAATTGTAATATAACCACTGTGGGATTCATTCTTTCTCTCTTGCTCCCCGTTTTCCCCGAAACAAACATGTTTCCATGTTGTAGAAGATTGGAGGATTTACTTTTGGTAGCAGCATTACACAAGTAGTGATACTGGCACTTGATAGTAGCTTGGGCATATACCATGCATCATTGTAGAGAATTCCAAAATTGTATAGGCTGTGTGTTCTTTTTCCCCCCAAGCATTATGAAATGCCTGGGTTCTATGGGGACATCAAGTTCACTACAGTAGTTGACTATAAATGGTCTATATATGTGCTAAATTTCTGGTTTCTTTATCTCTGGAGATTGCTGAAGTTCCAGATTGTGTAGGATTTTGTTTGCTCTTTTCACCTTGGGTAAATCACCAAGTGCAGCATTTCAAATATGCTTCTTCAACCTGCTTTAGCATGAGTGGTTTTTTCTCTCAGTTCTGATAAAGGGTCTTAAACAGCTCCACGAGAACCAAAAAAACAACCCAGGGCACCAGCTTCCAGACAACAAATGTGGCAGTGGATTAGCAAACACTAACTCCGGCTCAGGGGTGCAGCACGTCCAGATCCGGGTGGCTCGCTTGGAGGAGAGCACAGGCAGTGCCCCGAGCCCCATGGCAGCTCTGCAGATCCCAGTGCAGATCACCCATGTCTGTAAGTACTGAAACCACTCACATGAAACCTGAAGCTTTCTCATATTAAGGTGGTGGAGGAGGATTGAGTATGTCTTAAAGAGTTGTATTAATTCTCCCTTGGTTTTGCCATAACTTCAGATGAAACATTTCTGGGTTCCATTTACCTGTTTCTAACTGTGTTAGGCAGATGCAGGTGTTGCTGTGACAGTAGTTCCAAGAAGCTTCAATTGGAGCACCTGGACACAGGTGTTGGAGGTATCTGTCTGTGTGTCTGCACACAGGAGTTTGCCACATAACCTATTCTTTGAAAAGCCCTCAGTACACAAACCTCTTAATGAAGATAGAGTATGTATGTTTATTCCTTAAGTTGTTTCTGGTCACTCTTGTGCAGAACAATGAACATCATGCCCAAGATTTCCTTTTGTAAATTACATAGGCTGCTGTCCCTAAATTTTGATGCAGGGCACTGAAGGGAAGGTAAAAATGTTTTTTTTTCCAGTCCTGCTCTTTATTATGCAGTTATTTCTAGGCACAAGCACTTGGAAAGTGTTAGCTGCCAAGTCACACCAACATTCAGCCAGTGTTCTAAACTACTGCATTTTTTTTTTTAAGTTGGTGTTTCCCATGCTCTTGAGGATGAACTTTGCTCATTATCTAACATTGATTACCAGGTCTGCTCTGAGCGTAGTTCTTATTGCTTAATTTTGTAACTAATCTTATTAAGTAACTCCAGTCACATGCAGTCTGTCATCTGCACTGTATATTGTTTTGTACTATTTGTCATTTGTAAATTTTATTAGGAAAAATTAGTGCTTTGGTCTTGCTGATTACCAAATTAGTTACAGATTATTCTGAGTTGGAAGGGATTCATGTGGATCATTGAATCCCAGCTCTTAAATGAATGGCCTGTACAGGGGTTGGACCCACAACCTTGGCATTATTGGCACCCTGCTCTGACCAACTGAGCTAAGTCAATCAGGCTCCGAACTGATTCTTCAGACTGTGACTGAATAGGCATTTGGTAAACAATTTTCTGTTTGTAATTTTATTAGATTAGCCTATCTTAATCTATTTGTTAAGTGCTATCTTCATTTTATGTGGTTCATTTTCTAATTAGAATGATACATGACACCAAACTAAGAACTTTTTTATCTGTCATAATACGTCAGTGGTCTCAGATGTTGACAAAGCTTGATCAAAGCTGATGGGTTTTGATGAGCAGGCAAGAGGGGCTGGGATCCTGGAACCTTTACTCCTGTCTAAATTGAATCCTGTAATGGTTATTTTGTGACTTCACTTGCCCCTGTCTGCCTAACAAGCCTGTTTCCCCATTTTAGTCTGCTTTTCTAAAGAATTTCTGGTTGTGTAATTGAAGTGAATTTTGTATTGTGTGTTTCACAGTCCCATGAGAGCTGAGGCTATTAGCCACTTTGAGCTGCATTTGGTGGAAGGCTCAGGGTTTCAAAGGGGCAATTCCTGAGGTTTTATGAATATAGCTGGCTGGGTGACTGAGAGGCCACACTTTACAGCTCTCTGCTACTGAGTACCAGGAAATATGCAGCAGGAAACCTTGAACATGCCACTACAAAAATAAAAGCTTCAAAAATTGAGCTTTTATCTTCTTAAGAGACCAAAATTACTGTATTTTGCAGCCACAGAGTCTGAGATGGCAAAGTTTCCAGTGCTTGCGTCACTGTTATCATCCTGTAGATCTTTTCCCCTTCTGGTATTTAGGAAATTACTGGATTGTCCCAGGGAGAGTATTAATTTGGTTTCAGCTTCCTGGAACTTGTGATTTGTTTTTAAAGACTAAGTAGAAATCATAATTTTGGTTATAAAGTTTTGGGTACAAGTTGTTTGGACCTGGTGATCTTAACCTGATACATAAACTGTTGTCAATGCTTCTTTTCACTCCTTTTAGAATTAATGGGGATAACTGCATAAATAATTAACACAGGTGTAGTAATACTTACAGCTTTTATACAGTGCAGTCATAACACATAGGATAGGCAAATATCTTGTGAAGCATCTCATTTTTTATCAGGGTAGACATACTGTGGAGGGCAGAAAAGATTAAAAAAAAAGAAAAGAGGTCTACGGGAAAAACAATATTAAGCCTGACACCAGTTTAAAACAGGCAGTACATGATCCAAAGCATATCATTATACCAAAAGTATCGTTACATTAGAACCTCTTGCAAATCTTATTACAGAAAGTAATTAGATCACGTCAGAAACTTTATTTGTCTGCTTTTATCTCTGTATGCTAAACCCATACTTAGTTTCTTTTGTTCTTTTGGATTGTAGAATGCTCTCTTTAAATAGTATTGTATCTTGGGTACCAATTAGAGAACCTTGTCATTAGGATTTCAGCCAGTTTTCTTTTTCCTCTTAGTGGAATTAACAGTACCCTGCTATGTATTAATTATAGTATGTTATGCTCTCTGCAGGGCTGAACATTCTGGTTTACTACTTTCCTTTTTTTTTTTTGCCTTCCTTTTGCAGCCTCAACTGATTCCCCTGCTGCTACTGTTGACTCTGAGACAATAACATTGAACAGTGGAACACTACAGACCTTTGAGATTCTTCCAGTAAGTAACTGGAATTTGTTACTGTGGTTTTTTTTCTTTTAAGCCCAGCTACTTATTACACTATAGAACTGTGCATTTCAAAAAAAAAATCAAGTAGAAAGAAGAAGTTAAGAGTTCTAAAACTTATTTCTGAAAGTGTAGTCCATTAGGGCTGCAGAGTAAACTGTGAATTACAGTTAAATGCTTTAAATTTGTCTTAATGCCTTAGTGCTACAAAGTTTTCCTTTGTGCTTGGATTTTTTTCATTTTTGAAATCTGACATAAAAAAGCCAGAGAAAGCTCCCAGCAAGTAAGGATTGTCTCAGTTCCGTTGTCCTGTAATTTATATCACAGTTTCTCTTTTATCTCAAAGCAAAATTAAGTTGAATTCATTCCTTTCTTACCTGATGTTGTACAGCATAATACAGACCTGCTGGGCTCCTGCCCTTCATACTTGCCTTGGTAGCCTGAGGCTCTGGATGAGTTTTTTTCTGCATTTTGAGTGCAGTACAGCAGTCAGTGCAGAAGGGATTGGATTGGATTTGTGTGGTGGTTTTCCAAGGGAGTCAGTCTGGTTCATGTAAATCAAAATGCTCCAGTATGGCCTGGGCAGTGTGTTTGGGTATTAAACCTGTGTTGTCTTTGTAGTCTTTCCACCTCCAGCCGACTGGGACACCAGGTACCTACTTACTGCAGACAAGCTCGAGCCAAGGCCTCCCTTTAACGCTGACAACGAGTCCCACCATGACCCTGACGGCCGCGGCGGCTCCAGCCTCCCCGGAGCAGATCATCGTTCACGCCTTATCTGTAAGAGCTCTGGGCAGGGACAACACCGGGCTTTGGGCACTGGGGGAGGGGGAACATTGTAATGCAGGGCCCTGCACACGCATGTTAAATTTGCAAAGCAGTTCTTAAGTCATAACAATGTTACCTAGCTTAGAATCCTGAAGACTAAGATTTTGGGAGTTTGTGTAGTTTTTAAAAAGCAACTTCATGTTGCTTCAAAACTTAGCTTAGTGAGCAAGTTCTGAACACGATGTCTCGATTTAGTGGCTTGGTCCCCAGCAAAACCAAATCTTGTTGTTTTGTGATGTTTTCAGTTACTCTCACAAACAGATAATGGCTCACAACACTTCAATAGTAGTGAAAAGTATTGCTTTATGGTAGAGGGAGGAAAGGGGAAGCAAACTGGAGATTGAATCACAAGAGTGATGCAAAAATCAGAGGAAAAAACCTGACCTTTTGAATCTACAGTGATCCTCACATGAATGGTTGCATCTTCCATATTATTTTATATTTACTTTATTGGTGATTTAAAGAACAGATGGCACCACATTCAGTCTACAGAGTTACCGTTTAGGAACAGGACAGGTCAACAGATGATCTGGGCTGACATCCTGTGTATATAAAACTCTAAACTACACTTAGCTATTTGAATCTTTTTGCTTGTGTTTGCTCGAAAGTTTTGTAGATAGTTACAGGAAAGTCTCTGACCTTTTTGGGGGTTTTATTTGTCTCTTTTTTGCAAATGCTGATCACAGCCAGAGCATTTGTTAAACACAAGTGACAACGTCACAGTGCAGTGCCACACGCCAAGTGTCATAATCCGCACCGTTGCTGCTGAAGACATCTCCTCCTCTGTCACCCAGACAGAACTGACTGTGGATTCAGACATTCAGTCAGCTGACCTGACAGATCCTCCAGACACCCTGGGAACAAATACTTTCCCAGATGATATCCATCAGTCCAAGCTGAGTGATGAAGAGCAGTCAGCCTACAACGAAGATGATGCTTCCAAATTTAGCAGCAGGAATAGTAGAGAACTGATGGATGGAGTTATGGTAAGAACAGAGGAGGAGATTGCAGATGCCAGCCTGAAGCAGGATGAGGATTCTCACTCTGATTTACCCAGCACGTACGTTACTGAGGTAAGGGAGGGCATGATAACTGATACTTTCCCCATTCCTGCATAGAGAATTATTTCATTGCCTTTATGTTGGCCTTTATGTTAAGCTATTTGTCTGAAATACCTCAGTGATTTCATTTATATTGGTACTTGAAGGGAACCTACAAGAAAGATGGAGAGACTGATTTATAAGGGCAAATAGTGACAGGACAAGGCAGAATGGCTTCAAACTGAAAGAGTGTAGGTTTAGATGAGGTATTAGGAGGAAATTCTTTCCTGTGAGGGTGGTGAAGGACTGGAACAGGCTGCTGAGAGAGTTGTGGGCTGCCTCATCTCTGTTCATCTGAAGTGTTCAAGGCCAGATTGGACAGGTTTGAGCAACCTGGTCTAGCAAAAGGTGTCCTTGCCCATTGCAGGGAGTTAGAACTAGATGATCTTCAAGGTCCCTTCCATTCCAAACAATTCTTTGAATCTGTATCAGTTCTACAAGTGTGTGTTGAGATCCTCTATCCTTGAGCTCTGTTAGTAAGTTATGAGTATGAAAGTAACAGTATTTAATTTGGTACTGAGGCTTACATGTGACTTCATTTGGAGTACTGAGTACCTCATTAGCTGTGGAGTCATTTCAGTACTCGGGGTACTTCTGCATGGTGACAGTGGAAAGCTGTCCCCAATGTGGAGAGCATTGGTGGCACTGAACAGTTGCTTCATGTGATTCCTGTTTGATGCTGTTGCTTTAAACTGGGCTGTTAATTGTCCAACACACCTGCATCAATGGATAGATTGAACAAAGGAGGTGAGGTGTTTAGGTTTGCTTTGTTAATCTAATAACATACCTGAAGATGTACCACAGTTCCAGTCTGGAGGATTTCTGTTAAACATGCTGCTCCAGTCAAATATCTGTTAAATGGGAATTTGAAGCATTAAGCTGCTTCGCTTTCTGGCCGCAGATTTATTAATCTCTAACACCTGAGATCCAGAAATGAGTTTATACAAATGATTACAAGTATTTGGATTGTTTATACTAAATTCCTCTATCTTTCAGTTGCTGGAGTTATGAAAATTACTAAGTCACAGAAAACAGAGGTGCTAAAAAGAAGATAACACTCTTTAGTGGGTAGAAAATACACCTTCCCTTACAAGTTTGATTAGGTTAGAATGTGGGAAAAGATGAGTTAGAGTGAAACACCCAATCCTGTTATTTAAAACACTGTGCTGTACAGTATCTGTATTTCTGCTTTGTCAGTCTTGAAAATCCATCACTGATATGCTTTGGCTTTGTCTTTGAAGAAGCTTCTAATAGACAGTGCATATCCATTATGCTCCTACAAAAGGGAGAATCTTTGTACATCTCAAGTTGGCTACTACAGAAGCTTCTGAATTCTGAATACATCTGAAGCTGGGGATTATTCCTCTATTTTCCTCTTTCTGTGCCATGGTTGACGTAATTGTGGTAAGATTTTCAACATTTGATACAGACCACCAGCTTGCTACTCTTAGTTTAAAACTTCAGCTTCTCAAGGTAGAATTAATAAACTTTCGATATTTACCTAATTCCTAATTTAACTTTGTACAAATTGCTTATGGCTAGCAGGATATAAAACTATAAACTTTATTTTTTTCTTTACAGAAAAACAAACTGAATTTGTAATTCTAATTTGCTGTACCCTTCTAGTCAGATTCAAGTTTGACATGTGTACTTGAATTCTAGGAAATAGTGAACTGTCTATGAGTAATTCTCATTAAAAAGTTACTCTAGAAAAACATGCCTAAATTTTGTTTTCTTTAAGTCAGTGTTATTTTTATGAGCTTGCCAGGGTTGTATTGTCACTGTGGGTGGGTAGTGGGAGGCAGGCAGTGCTGCAGGGTTTTATTATTTCTGGCTGGGAAAGGTGCCCATTTGCCACAATGGCTCCTTTAGTTTGTCACTCCTCCTCTTCCCAGTTTCAAGCCTTCCAGCCCAGTGCTGCTGGTGGGCAGAGCTGTGTACTCTGCAGAGAGCTGCTCCTGCAGGTCAAGCACACGGTGCCCTTGTGGATGGGACCTAGTGTAGTTCACTGAGCTGAGGTTGTCAGCTTCTCTTCAGCAACTACAGGGTAGGGGTTTTCAGGCAGCTGCCATTGCAAAAACATTGTGGAGTTATGTAGGAAAACAAGTTTTCCTAACAAAACCAAGGTGGAGAAACATCAGGATTTTCTTAAACACAGAGGGCTGTAACCTCTCCTGAACAATTCCTGCTCCCTCTGAAAACAGTGACAAATCCAGGTGCCTTCCATTGTGTAAGCAACAGTTGCTTGCATTCTAGGAATTGCTGAAGTTGGAACAAACCTTACACATGTTACACACAAAAGCTGTGTAGGAGGACTTTGCACTGTGTTTGTGGAACCAGGAGTGTGCTGTGACACTGAGTCAGCCAGATTTGTTACTGCCATTCCAGTACCACAGGAGCCAGGGAAGAGGCAGCAGCAGCAGTTATGGCAGGCCTGGAAGAGAGTGAGGGTATTGACAACTTGTACCTTGAAGGAATCAGTGTGTTGGCAATCTTCTGGTATCATGAGGTTCAGCAAAAAAAGTCTGGAGCCAACCTCCAGCAAGTGACAGGCCAAGCAAGGCACAGCAAATAAAGTGTGTCTTTTGAGCTCTGTGTTCAGAGTCAGATAAAACTTGACAACAGGAGTCTTTGAACTGAAGGTAAAGCTGTTGTGTTTGTGGAGCAGGTAAGTACTATGCAATGTTTTTGTTTCAGAACAGCAGCAAGTAGTGGAAAAGCCTAATTATTCCTCTTCACAGACAAAACATTTGACTTGCAAGGGAACACTTTATCACCACCTTGCAGTGTCTCCTTTCTTTGCCACCTGCCTTTATATTGCTCAACAGGGTGAAATTCTTCTCATCTTATTTTGGGGTGCCTGCACTATGATGAAACATGTCCTGTAAATGCTGAAATAAACTGTCTCAGGTGCTGACATTTCAATTTAATGAGATAAAATTCATCCAGAGTATGCTGCTTATTGTGGAGTATGGCTGAGCAATGCAGGTTTTTGTTTATGCTACCAGGAATGCACTCTCATGGCCTGTTCTGTGTTGTGCAGGACCTGGGTTCCCCAACAATAGAAGAACAAGTTGATCAGCCCACAATAGATGATGAGACTGTGCTTATTGTTCCTTCTTCCCATGGTTTTATCCAGGCAACAGATGATATAGATAGTGAATCAGTCTTGCCCTTGACAACTCTCACAGGTATGACAGTCTCTCTCATTAAAGCAGTGTATAGAGCTTCTGAGTCTCTGCAGACAACACTTCATAGATCCTTGCTTTCTCTTAAATAATTTTACATGCCAGTGCTGTGAAACTTTAAGTAACCTAACAAATACTTCTCCTCAGAGGAAGGATCTCCCTGCAGAGCCATCAAAGGGTCAGCACTGATAGTGTAATACCCGCCTGATGCAAATGCAAGTCACACTGTTGCATCCATATCTATCTGTATTGGTCATCACTTACCTTCTCTAAGGATTCTGAAAACCCACCTGGATGTGGTCCTGTGCAACGTGCTCTAGCTGAACCAGCTTTAGCAAGGGGTTGGACTAGAGGATCTCTAGAGGTCCCTTCCAACCCAGCTGTTATGATCCTGTGAAACTAGAAATGGCCAACTGCCTATTTTGAGCAACATTGCTTATAATTGGAATTCCAGATTGGATTTCCTGTCTCCTAAGTTTGTATTTTATATCTTGTTAGAATGGCACAGCAGTAGTTCTAATGCGTTTTGTCTTGACAGATCCTATCCTACAGCATCATGGAGATGGGTCACACATTATTGGCTCATCGTTGGGCAGTCCTGACTCGGAAGATTCAAAGGATGTTGAGGATTTAGTGAGCTGTCACTGAGAAGCAGCAATGGTGTCCATTTTCTATTGACCATGTTAGCATTGTGAAATTAGTTACAGCCCTGTGCCACATTTCCAAAGAAAGCAGTCACAGTTTGTCTCTTTGAACAGAAACTTCCAGTGTGAAATGACTACAGTGCACTTTCTCTGCTCAGGCTGTTTCCCTCATCTGGGAGGGGCAGCCAAGCTGCCAACTGAGGCCCGAAGGTGCCACATCTCACTGAGGTGTTCCTGTGTTCTGAAGAGCCTCTGCTGCAGTGCTCACTGCTCAGATCCATCCAGTCAGCTCTGATCTGCTGAACTGCACATGTGGAAAACTGGACAGAAGTCAAGGATTGTGGACTGTAGCCTCTTAGTGCCACAGCAAGTATTAGTTTGCACAGGTTTCATGAAGAATGGGTGAGGATTTCTGCACTTACTGACTCTCGTAATACATGGAGTAAGAGACTGTTACGTTTCAGGAAGGAGTGAGTTCCATCAAAGACTTCAGGGAGCATGGGCAGCATCATGAAGCAGTGGTGTGTATTCCCATCTGACTCATTACTATGTCTGTGGCATAGGAAGAAGGCAGAAGCTTATGGGACTTGCCTGGTCTGCTTGTTCCTGAGGAGTCCATTGCTGGCAATGGGCGGAGCTCAGAAAGATCAATTGTGGAAAATCTTGGTTTTTGTTTTTTTTTTCTTTTTTCTCATCACTACAGCAAGCTGAATAAAAAGGGAAGGGCTATGAGAAAGGGAAGCTACTGGGACCCACCGGCCTCCCACCACAAGCTTGGAATTTTCTGAGGCTGTCGTGAGTAGGTTGGAACATTTGTCTCTCTCGCTGTTTACCTGACACTACCAGCCACCTCTCCAGAGGTGATTCCTGCAGCAATTAGTAGATGGGGAGTGGTGTGAAAGTGGCAAAGTCTTGGAGGAATAGCTCTGTGAGAGTTTGGACATGGGCCCCCAAGGCAAAGGCGGCCAATTAATTCCTACATTGTTTGAAACAGACACTAGGCTGAGCAGCAGCCTTTTAGCTAGGAATCAAGAGAAAAAGCTATAGAAACTAAAGACTTGTATAAATTATTTTATTTATTTCTGTAATTAGCTCTTCATAATCAAGAGTTGGTCTTTTTCAGTCTGTGGTTTTGTTAATGTGAAAAATAAGTTGTAGTTTTAAATGGTTGCCTAGGGAACAGAAATAATTGTATATTCGGTTTCAACAAAATAAAGAGTATTTGTCTTACTTGACTGTAAGATGCCATTTATTTATACTGCCACAGATTCTTTCAATGCTGCAGTTTATTTGTACAGTAATAAAAAAGTGCATTTTTTTCCAAAATGAAAAAGCTTGTGCCATTCTGAAACATCAGTACAACTGGAATGTTCATTAAGCGCAACAGTAGCTCTTCAAAAAAAAGCAGAATGTCACGTCTTATGGCAATAATTCTCCCCAACAAGAGGGACATTACATATACATTTACATGAAAATCATGTACTGATTTATCCTTGCACAACCCACTTCTTTCCTCTCAGGCTGATTGTTCTCACTTAAATGTCTCAAATAGAGCTGAGAGCTGAGCTGGAAGCAGTCTGACACAGTAGCATCATTGCTGGGTATTCCCAATGTCCTTCATTTACCCACTTCATGGAAGTACAGGTTGGCACATATACATAACATGACAATAGAAAACAATATGTAGTAAATCAGATTTCTAAATTTGGGTTCCAGGTCTCCTTGTCGATACCAGTAGATCTAGAAGAGAAAAGGAGTTTGTGTTATTTTAAAAAGCCAGGTACTTCTGAGGGAACTCTGTACAGTAACTGAACTGGCAATTTGTAGGTCTGGTTTTGGGGGGTTTTTCTTCCTGTAAAACAATCCAGCTTCCTCTGGCCAGAGAGACTAAGTGTGTGTGCGTGTCTGCGTGTGAAACTGTCCCTGGGGACGTGTAGTCTGGTCAGCTTTGCTAAGAGGGAGGGAGAGTGGGTGGCCTAGCTGGGGGTGTTTTAACACTCAAAGCTGGATACACCCTGGTTGATGAGGACAAACATCAGCTTTGCACTAACTCAGTCTATTCTGGGCAGGGTCGTGGCCACCAGCTGTAAGATCAGAAACTGAGACTGACCAGGCAACGCAGAACAACTTCCCAGCATCCCCAGCAGTGAGGGATTCAGGGCTGTTCCAGGTCACAGCTGGAGGAAGAAGACTGCTCCAAGTATGAAAAGCTGCAACAGCAGAAGGAGTCACCAGTGTGCCTGCCCAAGGAAGGGGGATTGGGCTAGATGGTCTTTGACAGCCCCTTCCAACCCAAACTATTCTGTGATTCTATGAACTCAGACCTGCTAGTTCCCTTTGCCAGTGCTTGGGACCAACTCCCTTGGAATTCTGCAGTTGTTGAATAGAGGAACATCTTCCACTTGGTGTAGCTTCCTACCACTGTAACTCATCCCCTGTGTCTGAAAGGTCACTGACTAATGCAAGTGCATGGCTGGTCTCCCTTCAAGTGTCTTCTGCAGCACAGTCCATCTCTGCATTCCCATTTCAGTGCTCTGCTCCCTGGTTTCCTACTCTGTTTCCACTTGCAGCTATGGGTGGCAGTGCTACAGAGGTAACAAGTCTTGCACCACAGCTGGGCTGCAGGAGTTGGCTCAGTTCACACACTTAACTCTGCAGTAATTGCAAAACTTATTACCACTCCCTCATTGTCAGCTTGTTCTATGGAGCCAGGAAAGCTTTTCTAGGAGAGTGTAAAGAAGGCAGCACCACGTAAAGCAGGTTTTATTGAGAGCCATCGACTCAAAAGCATGGCAAACGTGGCAGTACTTACAAGAATGCCAGCAGAAATGCAACACAAGGAGATGCAGAAAGCAAAAAATACATTCACAGGTTTTGGAGGTAGTTGCGGGAAGACAAAAGCACTGATTAGAGTGACCTGTATGGAGGAAAACAAAGATGAGGATTTCACTCTCACCAGAGCTGCAGTGAGAGGAGACTCAGCCCAAGGCTGGAGCAGCGCAGCGCTCGCATCCTGCTCTGCACACCCCACCCTGCTCTCTGACTCCCACCCCTGGGGAGCTGAAGGAAAATGTGAGAATCTGGAGGAAAACTGCTTTGATACAGCTGCACACTGAGAGGAGTGGAAAAAAGATGAAAGCTTTGCCACGCTGTCTCATTGCCAGAAACCACCCTCTGAAGAGCCGTGAAGCCATCAGGCCTGGGGGTGCACGCTGCCCATGTAGGAGCATCCCTTCAGCCAAGTGTTCCACCAGCTGGCACCTCGCCTGTCCCACGGCCTCCCTGCACCTCAGCTCTCCAAAAATCCCCCTGTGACAACACAAGTGATGGTCTCCAGTCACGATGGCATTGGGTATATATCTTCAGAGTTTGGGGATAGCACAGCTCAACACCAAGGAGAGTCTTTGGAAAGACTTCTATAAGCCATAAATAGAGCACAATAAATCATAAATAGAAGGAAATAGAAGCAAACATGCTCTCCTGGCACATAAATGCTTTGTTGTCTCACCCAGCCTCACATTCAGGCAGGATGGACAATCTACCAGAGAACTTCAAAGATTTTATTGCAGCTCTTAAAAGATGGCATAAAGAAAGGTATTCCCTCCTGTTGTCAAAGAGTTTCAAAAGACAGTTATGTCCCAAAATGACTGCCTGCCCTAAATTAGAGCCTGTGTGGTCACTGGAAGTTTCACCACCCATTTTTGGGGAAGAATTCTGGTTTTTTCCCTGTCACCTAAAGGTGCAACATGGGGTGGGATGGGAGATACTTACTACAAGCAGCAAGGTTGTTAAGCCACCGACGACTAGATTGATGATTCTGTCCTGAAGAAAAGATAAAGAGTGTTTTGTGTACCAAAAAAAACACCACCAAAAAAAAAAAAAACCAACAAAAAAAAACCCCAAACCCAAAACATATAAAATAGACCATTAACCAACAACACTGAGAGCATCAGCCAGGAGCCATGTTATCCCCAGCACACCATCAAGGCTCCTGGGTCAGCTCTGCCACACAGGAAGGTTCCCCTCCCTCCACAGACCCCAGGGAGGCTGTATTGGTCAAGGCCTTGGTCCAGCAGGTTTGCTCATTTGCATATAGCTTCTCTGCAACATCCAAACTGATTACAGTTGTGCAAATTATTTTTGAATCTTTTATTTTAAGTGGGAGCGCACAGATGGAGGTTGTCAGGAAAAGCTTTTTTTAGCCTCACTTCTCTCACTGAGAATTAATAGATTGATAGAGTCTTAGGTGGGAATTTGTGGGTTGCTGGCAAGGAGGTGAAGCGTTGCCCACACCCCAAACGTTCCACCCTAACACCAGCAGATCTGAACATACTACACAGTGGCTCTGCTTGCATGGACAGATATCCCCCCCACACTTCAGTCTGCTGCTCCTCATCAGTATAAAACAACTGACTGGGAGTACACAACTGTTTTGCACCTGGGAAGAGATCCCACAGTGCCAGCATCACAGTCCCATCCCAGTGGCATCAGGGCAGGGACTGGCTGTGACACTGGGCTGTGTGACCACAGTGCAGAGGAGCACCCAGAGCAAGACCCTGTACTGATGGACCCTCTGGAATAAAAAAGGAAAAGGAGAACATTCTCATCCCTGCCAGCACACTGCCTTCTCCCTAGTGCTGCTCTGAGTATAAACATGTATCACTACAGTTGGACTGGGCTGCACACAGCCAGGTGTAACACCCCAGATGGCTGACAAATCGAAGGCTAAAAATCACAGCAGAAAAGCTGTGAAGAGAGAAAACTCCACAAGCTTCAGTCAATTGTACTGAGAGTCATGGTGAAAGTAAAGTGAGAAAAGAGTTTGTACTCTTTGTGAAAGCATTTTGCCCAAGACATTGCAGCCAGCAGGCAGGGCAACATGGGCTTCCTTCCACCACTGCTCTTGCACCTCTCTTCCCTCCTAGAATCTGGATTTGTAGAGGGAGAAGTCCCAGGTCATGAAGAAGTAACACATGGCAGCAGCAGGGCACAAGAAGAAAGCAGAGAGCAGCAAATTATGCTTTTGTAGGACATCACCAGCCCTGACCAAAGGCTTTGTGGAGCTCCCATTCAGGTAGTTCAGGAACAGGTGGATGCTGTGCCCTGGTTGTGTTCATCCCCAAGGGATAGGGTCACAGCAAGCAGGCTCTTTGAAACCTCTTTTATTAGTCCCCAACTGCTCTTTGTAAAACAAAACCTTTGATGCTTCTGTAGCTCAGAGGCCCCAAGCCATGGGGACACAGTGGTGACTGCAGCAGTGGGAAGTGACTCCTTCCCACCCCCCAGGAAATTGTCACCAACATCCCCTGTGCAAGGTCCTCACCAGCCAGGCACAAACCCCTTCTCCCCACCGGCATTCCTGCACGCAGAGTTGGAAATACAACAGCAGCCTCTGGGAGCTAACTATGAGATACCCACCACTGACCCCAAAAATGGAGACAAGAGAAGTAACTCCAGGCAAATAAGCAACTTGAGAAATGCAGGCATGAAATGCTCCATGAGAGCATATCGTGACAGCTCAGCTGGACTCCTCTTCCTCCTCACCTAAAATAAATTGACTCAAAGCTAACTTTAATTTAGGCAGGACATGTAAGGGTCCTTATCCCCAAAACCACTCCAACACCAGGAGAGGATGGCAGTTTTGCTCTGCCCTTGCCCTGCAGACCTGGCTGAGCCCACCAAGGCAGTGTTAGAGAGGGGGACCAGAGTTTGCATTCAGGCTCCATTCAGGGTGGCAAGAGGTGAGCAACTGGATTCCTTGTGCCATGAGGAGATGGGTTTCCAACAGCAGAGATAGCAGGGAATGCCAGGGAGCCAGCTGCAGAGCAGCAGTGGATCACCAACCTGCAGAGCTCACCTGGTGAGCACAGTCACAGCCTGATCTGCAGAGAGCTCAGAGGGATGGACACACAGTTAGTCACCATCCAGAAACTCAGCCATGACTCTGCTTCTCCTAACGAGAGACCCATTGTGTGAGGACAGACTGGACTGGCAGGAGAAAACAAGGGGGTCAGACTCAGCAGTGACCATGGAGCATTTCTCTCTGACTGTTTCAGCATGGGAGAAAGAATCTCCCAGCACAGGGACCTCTCATCTCACACTGCTGAGTGATGGACTTCCCAGCAACAGCTGGATCAGGTATGGATGCTGGCAGTGAAGCACGTGGCATCCAGTCCCTGTGGCCAAGGCATCCCCATGCTTACACCTGCCATCACTCAAATTTTCCAAATGCGCTGCTGGCCGAAGAAGGTATTTCAGGATCCGGGGATTAGAGACACTGATCCTGAAATCCTGGGCTTGGCAAAGCAGTGAGAGGCTGTATTCCCCAGTGCCCGCTGACACTTCAGCTCCAGGCAGCTTAGCACAGCAAAAAGGTTAAAAATACTCAAGCAGAGGCTGAGACGGCTAAAGGGATTGGGGCTGACGGAGCCTTTCACCTCCACACTGTCCGAGTGCACAGTCCAGCCCGGGCAGACACTCTTGGATACTGGGCACACAGAAACTGCCCGTGGTGAGCCTTGTGTCCTACATGTCACACAGCTGGCACAGCTGGCTCTTACCACCAGCACAGCTGATTCAGGAAGGGTTTTTCTCCAGCATCACTATGTATTGTAAGAGCTGCTAGAGTAAAAAGCCAAAAAAACCAGCAGGCACACCAAAACAGAGAGCTTGAGGTCACCTGGACCAGCACAGGGTACTGGCACACACACACTAACTTCTGATACAGCCCAGCAGTGCCTCCAGGGGGGTCCCCATTCAGCCAGCCAGCTGCCGAGATGTAGTGAGCTGTTGGCTAGACAGGAGATGAATTCCATGTTTCACTGTTGCACAAGCTGCATTTTGAAACAGGAGGGTTTCTGCCCTCTCCTCCTACTCTAGGGAGGGTGTTGCAGCGACTGGAGGCATCAGGCTTCTCCCAGGGAGCTTCTGCAGTGCAGAGGTCTCCCTCCATCTGCCTCTGGGAAAGGGACATAAGGTCGGAAAATGTCAAATCCTTGCAAAGTAGGAGGACACAGTCCAGGAGTCTTTGGGATCTGGGTCAAGGTTACTTGGAGCAACAGGGAAACTGAGGCAGGACTGAGAATGTATCTGCACCACTACCTGCACCAAAGCACTTCACAGACTTTGACACAGTGGCAGCTTTGGTCTTTGCCCCATTCCATCCTTGAATCCTCCAAGTTAGCAGTGTGTGTGCTGAGCCCACAGGAATTCCAGCATAGCCTTGGCCAGGGCAAGGGAACGGGCTGGTCCCCTGGAGCATGGAGCTGGTCCCCTGAAGCAGGGGTATCTTGTGCCATCTCTGCAGGAGTGACAGAAAGGCCATTTTTATGCCTTACATCAGCAAGTCCAGATGGTCAGCAGCCATCGCAGCCCACTGCAGCCGTAGGGGATTCCTGAATGCAGTGCCAGACCCAGCCTTGTGGAACTGCAGGCAATACGGGCTGTGCTCGGGGCCATGCTGGCCACCCCCCTGCTGCAAGACATAGGGACTTCCCCGTGTGTCCTCAGAGGCTCATCATTCCCATCCCGAGCTGCTCAGTCTCTCTACTGCTTCCAACCCACAGCAATTAACTCCCATCCACTCAGATGTAAATGCTCCCACCATGGAGGAACCCAAATTTCAACTTCTTTCGCAAGAAGTGCTGCAGCTGTGACACTCTGTCCCCTCTTTGCCACTGTACAGCTGTGCCTTTGCATTGTCTCATACCCACTCGCTGCCAGTGCTGCATCCTTGGAAACCACAACTGAATCCACAGGGCCTGGCATTCATCAGTGCCGTGCTGCTACACTCCCTCTTCCCACCAGGGACTCCTTTGGTACCATCTTGCCCCAGTCTCTGCTCAGCAGTCACTTGGGAGAGCGAGCTTGGCAGGAGCAGCTGGACCACGGCAGGGCAAGGAGGCCGATGCTGCTGCCCAGTTCTGCCATCCCCACAGAGTGGCTTTACCCTCATAGTCACCAGCTTGGAGACCAGGAGAGGGCCAGAAGGCAGGAAGACAGAATCCCCATCTCTACATCCATTTCCCACTGCTGGCAAGGGTGTGAGACCCCTAATTTTGGGTGCAGGGCTTCCTGGGGCCCAAGCACTGCCCTTGCCCATCCCTGTGGCCCCAACCCGAGCAGAGGCTCCCAGTTTGCCAGTATCAGCCATCACTTGCAGAGACCCAAAAGCAGAGCTGCGGCGTGGGCAGACATGCTTCTCCCAGCAGACCTGCTCCTGTTTAAAGGCAAAGTTTAGCTTCTCCATTTCTGACACAGAACATTCCAGCTCGGGACCTCACCAGCGTCTGTTTCTAAGCAACCCCAGTGAATCAGGGAGGAAACGACCCTGGGCCGGCACAGGGACCCCTTGTCTGTCGGACATGGGTATAGCAGCGAGAGACCATTGGCTGCTGCTCGGCCCAAATGACAGGTTCCATAATAGCCACAGGAGACAGGCAGGGGTGAATTGCAGGACGCTGGATCCCCGTTAGAGCCCAGGAACTGAAATAAGCATCCCATGTTTATTATTTATCCCTCTCCTTTGCCAGCAGAGGCGTAGTTGGAAAAAGACGGGGATCAGGGATCAAAGGCTTAACCTGGGCTGAAAGGTTTGGGGGTTACCTGCCAGGACTGCCATCCAGCTCCGGTGGCACATTCTGGTCCCCAGAAGCTCCCTCATCGCTGGGTGCTTCCCAAAATCCCTGACCAAGAACTGGCCAACAGGACCCACGTGCAGGGCACTGCTCCAACAAAGGCACGCTTGCCTCCAGTGCTTTCCCTCAGGGAAGTTCATCTTCCTGGGGTCCTGCCTGTCCTCCTATGCCACATCATTCTATTTTTCCCCAAAAATCCGGTTGGTATCACTTTATGTTTTCATTAAACATTATCATTGTAGCAGCAGTTCCGAGTACTTGCAGGGAGGGCGGTGATGCATTTGATACACTCACGAATAGTCTCACGCAGTTTCAGCCTGCACCCCCCGAACACACACAACTGGGGTAACCCCTCCTAACGGGACAACCCCAAGTCACAAACGGATGGTGTGACATGTCCCGGTATCGTGATTCCCGAAGGATCCCGATGCCGGGCAGCCGCAGGAGCCCCCTCCCCAGCACAGCCCCCCGAAGCAGCGCCGACCCGCAGCAGTGCCGGGAGCTGAGTGGCTTACGGGGATTGACACCTGAGGAGCCGCTGCTGCCACACGGCAGCCAAGGACAGCCACCGCCAGTTCCTCCATCCCAGGAAAAAAATCAGTTCCCGGGAGGGCACCAAACGCAGCCCCCATCCTCATCCCCATCCCCAGCAAAGTCTCCCCAGACCGGGTGAGAGGCAGCCTGGGCTGCTGCAGCCGCAAAGCCCCGGCCTGGGGGGACACAGTGGCTGAGTGACCCAAACCCTTCCCAGCCCTCCTCCGGGGGTCCCCCCGACCCTGAGACCCCGAGCCCCAACTCCTCGACACGGTTTTGGGGGGATGTTGTTTTGGCGGGGGGGGGTATTTGAAAGTTGATTNTTGCTTTGGCCGGCGGAGGCTATTTGAAAGTTGATTTCCTTGGGGGAGGAGAGGAATGTTTTGTGAGTTTTTTATTTGGGGGTGGGGGGGTCTTGCTGGGAGGGGGTTAGTTCTGGGGACATGATTTGGGGTTTTTTAAATGTGAGGCTGGTTTTGATGGATTATTTTTCGTTTGGGGCACTAATCGGGAGAGGGTTGTTTTTGGTTTATTTCAGGGTGAGTTTTTTTTATAATTACGCCAATTTGAAGCTTTTCCTTCTTTGGGGATTTGGGGGGCTACTTTTATATTTTTCCACTGGGGTGCAGCCTTTCTGATT
>VZTN01024681.1:13892-29052 GCA_013400515.1 Erpornis zantholeuca | reverse complement strand
CATTTTATAAGATTTTACCTATCCACAACAATAACTGAAAGGAAGAAAATGTCTAAGTAGGAAGAAATCAGCTTTTTACAATAATCTAATGACACTTCATATTTAATTAAGCATGAAAAGAAAGTATGATTTATGAATGATAACACAGTATAATTTGGCTTTGCCTTTCCATTAAGAAGATGTTCTTTACAGAAAGGCTAAATTAAAAAATAAGTAAGTCGTGTTTGGTAAATTAAATTATTGTACAGAGCAATGCATTACATTAAAATCCTTTACAATTCCAATCATTCAAACTCCAGCTGTGCCTCTATAACAAAATGTTGTTGTAAAATAGAACACAGACGCACATTTATTTAATATGTGTTTTGTAAACTGTGATACTGCATACCTTGAACAGCCATATAATATATTAAAAAGAATAACCAACAGAATAACCAACAATAGAACTAAAAATGAGGCAGAAAATAAAAAACTGGCATTATCCTAGCCCTCTCTCAACCATTCTGTGCAATGTCTCTACCAATGTTATAAGGAACATAAACATTTAATTGAGGAGAATTATTTCACTTAGCCTCTAAAATTTTAGGGAAATTTGGTGCATTTGCAAGAAACATTAGCATATGCACAAAATTAGTCACTTTATGCTCTTTCTCTTGGGCCATTCATCCCTGTAGTTCAAGTGCTTAATTAATTATCATAAACTGCAAATCATATGAAATACAATCACGATTTTACAGAACATGTAGGACTTAAGCAATATATTAAAGAGAAAAAATTATTATCTGGATATCAAGTTTTTGGGTATTTAGTACTTTTTTGGCCAAATTTCTCCAAGTATGGTAGTGTATTATAGGATTTCTTATATTAAAGCAAAGTTTTCCCTGAATTTAACAGGATTTGTGACTGCACTAGAAATCAATTAATCACCATGGAATGACTCATAAGGGCCTTCTCTGTTACTTTTTCTGCCCCTCCAGTAAAAACATTGGTGTTGCACAAATAACTGCCAAGTTACTTTAACATCAAAGATATGAAAGTAAAGTATTGGACTTTTAAGTCTGAGGTAAAAGAATTGTATTGCAGGTATGCTGATATGTAGAGTCTATATTTTCTTTAGAAATGTAGTGACCTTGTTTCCCTATTAAAAAGAAAAATAAAGGGGTTTTTTTCTTACGGTTTTTTTTCTATAAATATTTTTATTTCATCAGAAAATATAAAAACAGACTGTAGTAATGCTAGCACTGGTGTTACACAGTATTCTCTGATGTGAATTTGAAACCACGAAGAAATATATGTAAGAAGTACAGATAAGAATATTACCTATATGTAAGAATTTATCCAACTGTTTAAAATAAATCTTGTCATAATAAAGCAAAAAGATGTTAGAAATGAATAAATAATGCAAATACAATAAAATGCAAAGTATATGTCTAGGGAGATGTATCTTTAGGATTCACAAATATATGATGATATTTTTGGATCATCATGATGCATCATGATGCATAGTTTTGTCATGCTAAATTCAGATCAACAAAGTTAATAATCTTGATTTTGCAATAATGAAACTCACCCTCATTAGTTGTTTTCAATTGCAATAAAACCATGGAATTCTGTGACAATTCCATTTGTATTGGTCACAAAGAAGCTCAGCAAAGGAAAAATGGTTAATTACATCCTATAAAAATTATGATACAGTCTTATTTTTGAGCAGTAGATTTTAGATAATACTCTATTTCATTAAAAAACCCAAAACAAAACAAAAAATATTTGAATATGTTTTGCTTGTCATTCATCTCTGCATCTTTATATAAATCCCCAAATGGTTATCTGAATTAGGGAAACTTTGCTAAGAAGCCCCAGCCAAATGTCTCCTGCCATGTTTGTGAGCTGCATTCAGCTGCCAGCAGAACTCCCCAGAAGTCCATGAGAGTTCTGCACAGCATTTTAAAGGTGTTATATAGTTTAATGGTCACTTTTCTATAAGGAATAGCATCATACTAGGAGAGCTTAACAAAATGAACTGGGCTTTTAAGAAGATAAAGGTTGAGCCACTATTCAGTAAGGTCTAATGGTCAATATTTCTGACTGACTGTGGGGTGTGTTTTGTTATTTTCAGGAGCACAGTTTGAATCGATCATATCGAACCCTGGATTCTTTAAATGTCCTGAAAGTAGAAATAAGCACTACTTATATATAATCTTTTATGGCAACAACACTCCTTGCCTTCATTTCCCTGTGTCAACTTTCCCACTCCTTTTGCAATGACTCAATTAGGAATCTATATTTATCAATGTAACTTGTTCTCAATGAAGGAAAAATGTAGAAATTAAAATATTTTCTATCTTTTGAAGAAAATACTAGGAGGTATGGTTATTGATTAACCAAAAATAACATATTATAAAATCTGATGCCAAGAAAACCCTCTGAAAAGAGCACTTTAATTGGCATGCTATGACTTATGGCAAGATGTATGATGGCCATAAGAAGTAATCACAGTCCAGAGCCACAACGGCAGAAATGCTATGGTCAGATAGAGGGACTGAGCAATCATTAGAAACAGGTTTTAAATCTCATACTATATGAAAAAGAGCTCCTATCATTGATGAAATATTCAGTAAAACTTCATCCTGCAAGGTGCCAAGCACTTGCTGAGAGCAGGCCTTGCCTACAGATGTACTGTCACTGAAGCGAACAGAAAAGCTTTTTAAAGACTTGGATATTCCTTCAAGGTACAATTTTGTGCTAAAGGATAGTTTGGCATGATATCTTTTCCAGATACCTAATTTATCTGGTCTTATGCCACCTTGCTACACATTGTCTCTGATTTATATCTCTGTGTGCTACAATGAGAAACAAAGAAGAAATGAGCCTGGAGACAATGCACAAAGCATACTGTTTGCTGCTATAGAACACAAGTTATAACATGTTAGAGAGTTTCCATAAAGAAATTGCTGGATGTCGTAAATAAATAAATAAAATTAAGTAGTGTATTTTTCTTTAAAGTAGTTTACCCTGCCATAATGTTGTTAAAGTAGGCTTTATGAGCTCTTTGTGCTATTAATACGAGAAAAATGCTCCAGAAACTTCCCGTTTTCAAAACCCTGAAGCACTGTAACACAATATAAGTGAGTGTTCTTCAACAGCAGTTTAGGGTATTCTTTCCCTTATCATTCTTCATCCTTTTTTTATAATCCATTATTAGGGCATTAAGTCTGTTAAAAAGGAAGAGAAGAAAGAAATAAAGAAAGAAAGAAAGAAAGAAAGAAAGAAAGAAAGAAAGAAAGAAAGAAAGAAAGAAAGAAAGAAAGAAAGAAAGAAAGAAAGTTAGTTCATTCTTGAATATTTGGAACACCATTTCCCTGAGAACTCCCTGCATACCTGGTAAGGCAGTGAATAACTCTTCCAGTGAATCTCATTCAAAGCCTTTATGATATTTGTTATTGTTTACTGTAAAGTACCAAACTGAGGATCTTGAGGAAACAAAGTCATCTAACCTTTCCTAATCTTGTTTGTACCATAATATACCACCTGTACTGCAGTGCAGCCAAGAATACTGACCACGTGGCCAGTGAATGCTATTTTTTCCTTTGTTGTAGAAACAAAGTGCACAACAATTTTTTTGCTTAGCTATTGTTCATTAGAAGTCAATATGTTCACTTAGTCTTTAACATTTTTTACCTGCTCTTCATGAACTAAGATATTAATTTGACAAAAGTATAGACGTCAGAAAAATATAGAGACATTTATTCATGTCTTTATAATGGTTTGCTGGGTGAATTTGGGAAAAAGGGAAAAGGTTGCTGCACAACAATATGTAGATGGGCTGTTTCCTTATGAATAAGGATTTCTTTATTTTTAGTTCTCAAGGACTACTAGGACGGGCAAATAAAACATATCTGCCAAATTTCTTACAAATCAAAAGTGTGCTAGGGTTTGTATCAGACTGTCATTCTAAAGAGTGAAAAATATATTACTTTTTTAAAAGACCAGGAACTGATACCATAAATTATATCTTTCTTCTTTCCTTTAATCCTTTGAGATATATACAAATTTTCCCTTTCCTCTTCTCTTTGAATCAGACCCAGATATAACAGTCAATTTACCTGCCAGCCTCTATGAAATATAAATAAATAATAACTTACCTGTCATGCAATAAATTGAAACAGACTTTTTTGTGGGAATGGCTATCTGACATTTTGATGGGTAAAAGTATACTGCATCACATTAATGCTATTCAGGTTCTGTATTAGATTTTGCATGCAGGAGTCATTGGAGATTTCTTTTTTAAATACGTGCCCTAGCACTAGTTAGATAAAACAAACAAATAGCCACAATACTGCAAGAAAATAAAAACTTATCTAGTGACTCCCAAGCAATTTCTTTAAACTGCTCTCAGGCCCAGTCAGTAAAAAATAATTTTGAAGGGTGTTAATATATTGTTTAGAAATAGCACCTATCAAGTACATACAAATTAAGTGAAACAGCTTACAAGCATTCATATAGGCTTATAAATTTTAAGAACCCAATTACCACTCCTTCTGTCCTTTTGATTTATCATGCAGACACCAAAACAGAAACAAAAACTGTTTCAATAGGCATTAATAAGTTATTAAACTGGATGTTTTGGAAGAGTCTTATATAGCAATATACTTTTCATTTTTATCTTCATATATATTTACTTTGCTGGAATCAATTTTTTTTTTGCGGTATACCTCTCTTTATCTGTTATGAAATTAGGAAGAAGTGTTCAGACAGGGACTCTGACAGTATGAGACTGATGAAACTATACCTCCTGTGGGCAGGCAATTGAATGCTGTATTAGGCAAAATTAACCTGAATTCCATTTTATATCCAGGTGTAGTCATGTCTTTGATCCTTAAGCAGAGGAGCAGGTACCGATCTCTTCATTCCCATGACCAGTGACGAGACTGGAGGAAACAGCTTGAAACTGAGACAGGAGAGGTTTACGCTGGAGATCATGAAAAAAGATTTTCCACCCAGAGGGAGGTTGAGCACTGGAACAGACTCCCAGGAAAGTGGCCACAGCACCAGGCCTGTCTGAGCTAAAGAAGCATTTGGACAACGCTCTCAGATCACATGGTGTGACTCTTGGGGTGTCCTGTGCAGGACCAGGAGTTGGACTCAATGATTCTGATGGGCACCTTCAAACACAGCAAATTCTGTTTCTATGATTCTATTCTAATTCCTAATTAGCACACTCTTATCTCTACACATCATTCCATTTACATGAAGATTTGTGTGAGTAGTAGGCTTGTGGTAGATCTTGCTATGAAGGGAGAATGTGTGCAAACTGAATCCAGAATAATGAGGTCAACAGTTCCCCTGAGTTTCACAGTCAACAGAAAGATACAGAACCTGGACAATTTTTAAGGCTGTATTTAGAAAGATAAGAAACCCATCTGGGCATATTTGTCTGTGAATAACTCAATAAAAACTTTGCTCTTTTAGTTAGTCCAGGTTTAAAATTTTTAACTTTCTTTTATCACTTTACCATCTGCAATACCACAGAAAATATTATTCATTTAAAGCGTATATACATCTATCTCTCTCTCTCTCTCTCTCTCTCTATATATATATATATATATATATATTCGTAAAGGTTTTAACTTTTCAACCTATGCACTTTTCCTAAGTAAGCACTCTTTCAAAATTTGGCCTGATTAAGATCATAGTAACTGCACTAAAAGGACAAACACAGTCAGAAGTCAGGCTAAGTTAAGTAATGTAGTTTAAGAGAGAGACATGTTTAAAGTAAAGGAAACTGAATGTCAGCTCCCAGAAGTCAAACCTGTTTGAGTCAGTGAGCATTCTTGGTCCTGTCATCCTGCATTTTTCCTCTGCACTCTATATGCTTATCCTATATTTTTCTTTCTTTTGTACATAGGTGTATATGCACTGGCCATTCTATGTTATTTCACTCTAATCTGACCCAAGGGTCTCTGTTAAAAATAATCTCAGTTACCCTGCCTTCAGGGGTGGGCATGTCAACCACAAAGACATGTAAACAAATAGTGATGTGCTCCTTGCACTAAGAGGAGAAGGCGAAATGCATACCAATTCATCCCTTAGAAAAACAGTATCCTGTATGTAGATCATAAGGTAAAATGTGTTAAAATACACATGAAGCAAACTGTCTTGAAAATATGTATTGTCCATAACTAAAACAAGAACCATTAGGAAAAGATCTCAAGGCTCTGCCAATATGTACAAGTCCATAAAAGTATTTTCTTATGAAATCTACTATAAATGTATCACTTCACACTGAGACCTTATTTCTTGCTAGTGATGCCATCTATTTCTCCACAAATCGCTCTAGACTCATATATTACTTATGCAGACTTTGTTGCTTTATACTCAAAGTTGTGCAATACTAAATTATTTTCGGTAACCAGGACAATTATGTGCTTGTGGTGGGTTGACCCCAGGTGACCCCAGCTTCCATCCTGTCATTGCTTATGCCACTCCCATGGGATGAGAGAGAGAACCAGAAGAGCAAAAGTGAGATAAGGAGATTTAGCAGGTTAAGCAAAGATATATATGGAAACAAAGAAAAACAAGGAATTCATTCACTGCTTAATATCAGCAGGCATATGCTCAGCCTATTATTCCAGGAAAGCAGGACCTTAGCATGGGTGAAATTACTTGGTAAGACAAGCAGTATAACCACAAAAATACCACCTTCCTCTTCCTTTCCATGAGCTCCTATACTTGAGCACAATGTCATGTGATATGGAGTATCTCTTTGGCCCTGTATCTCGGTTCCAGTTCTCCCTCCCAAAATCTTGCCTGCTTGCCGGGGAAGGTGAGGACAAGGCACCCTAGCCAGGAACCAGACAGTGAAGGGGACACTGAGGATGCCTCAGCCCTGGGCATCAGGCACATCCCTGGGCACAGCCCAAGGACAAGCTGAGCTCGAGCCAAAGTGTGAGCCCAGCTCAGCAGGGCCCATGGCCAGGCAGGGCAGGGCTATGGGGGCTGGAGACCAGCCCTGCTGCAGCTCCCCTTGGCCCATCAGCATCAGCTGACATCCCCCGGGGCTGATGTGGGGTTCGGGGTGTCAGCAGTGGGGGGGAGGCACTGAACACTGTGTCCCAGCACTGCTCTTGAGGCCCTGAGAAAGGTTGTCTCTGCAGGCAATTTCACTTTTTTGGTAATTATTTCAATCACAATCTCAAGAACATATTTTTTTCTTTTATTATCAAAATGTGCTGCCTTGTGTAAAAGCTTCCTTTTCTTTTGTTCCAGAGCTGCCATT
Source organism: Erpornis zantholeuca (assembly GCA_013400515.1). Taxonomy (NCBI): domain Eukaryota; kingdom Metazoa; phylum Chordata; class Aves; order Passeriformes; family Timaliidae; genus Erpornis; species Erpornis zantholeuca. The sequence continues at coordinate 21,776 of VZTN01024681.1, read as the reverse complement.
ATGATTTTTCCGCTGAATTTGAAATCAATGTAATTCTGGAAATACAGATATTAGGTATTTTATGTTCTATATTCTGCTTTACCTACATCTTTTATGTTGCATCTAGTGTGTGTGTGATGGGTTGATGCTGTCTGGCTGCCAGATTCCCTCTCAGCCACTCTCTCACTCTTCATCCTCACAAGGGCAGGGGAGAAAATGAGACAGAAAACTCGTGAGTTCACATAAAGAGATCCCTTGCCAGCTTCTGTCATGGGCAAACAAGATTTGACGTGGGGTCTTCCCATATGCTTGAGGGGACTCTCTGCTTTGATGCCTGGAGCACTACCTCCCAGATTTCTTTTCTCACCTTGGTGTTGCCTCTTATTTTTTCTCATTCTTTTTGAGTCTGTTGTCCCTCCACTATCAGACATTTTTTGCCCATTTTTTTATTGTGTTTTCCTGAAGCCACTACCCTCTCATCTGTGGGCTCAGCTGTGCCCTATGGTGGGTGGGTTGACTTGAACCATGTGTGTCCAGCCTCGGGCAGACCCAGACCCTGCTGCCATCATCTTGCTACACCCCCTATACTGGCTAGAGTCTTATTTAACTTCACATCAAAGACTTATTAAATTTAGATTGTAAGGATATTGTTTGAAAGAATATTAAACCAAATAGTTTCTACTGAATTTCAGAATGAAAAGATGATAAGAGAGGAAAAAAGAACGTTTATTACCTTTTCTGAATACTAACACTATTCTTGTAATTCTCACATTCATCACTATTTTTGCCTCAGTGTCTCAAAAGGCTTCACAAAAATACAAAGGGAAATCAGCCTAGTTCATAGCTGTAGTATGCATATTCAGAATAAACACCTGACAGAAGGTTAAATAACAGAGAAGAAGGAATTTAAACTATGAGCCAACAGAAAAGAATTTAAAAACTGATTGCCAAAGAAGCAAGATCAATAAATTGTCAACAAAAATGAATACATATTATTTCCCATGTCTTTTACTTCTCTAAATTGCAATAACATTTTTTTATTTCTCTCACTGTACACTGCATCTTATTTATCTTTCTAAGCCTGAAGACAATACAACATTGTTTCTATCCTCCTGTGTCGTACAGGATCTCTGCTGTTCCCAAACACTGGGTAGCAGCCTATCACTCGTAAGTCAGTGTGAATGTTATTACCTCTCATTCATAAAATCTAAATCTATCCTGTAACCATCTAGGTGCCTAATGTTTGGTGACATCATTTAATATATTTTGTTTTCCATAGTTCTTTCCTTTCTATATAAATAGAAAATAGAAACTCTTCTTTACACAACTGTGACATCAACACTAAAAAATGTGGTTGTGCTGTAGCCTGTAGTTGCAGTCTTCCACAAACCATTCTGCAATGGTTTCAGTAGCAAAACAAATTATTTTGGGGTCTAAACATTGTAAGAAAGGCCTTTGAATTATTTTAGTTTGATGGATTCTGAACTTTGTAACAAAATCATTCATTGAAGCCTTGATCAATCAAAGAGGGAATTTTAAATCTTTATCAATATATGCAGCAGCAGGAAATAAAACACATAGGAATTTAATAAAGAGAATAGAACACTTTAGATCACATTTGCCACACAGATAAGGTTGACAAAGTATTGCAATCTAGAAATTATTATTTTGCTGGTTTTCAAAGTAATTTTATAAATATTCCTCTTGGGAATTTCTTGTGGAGAAAAAAATTACTGAGACCTAGAAATATGGATATGGTGGCAAAGAGAGAGGAAGACAACATATTCCTCTCCACAACAAAACAGAGTTCCTCCTAAGCTGAATATACTAAGATGATAAAAAATTACTAATAAAAGAAACAATTTAAAGGCATAAATACGTATTACCAAACCAGAGGAGAGTATTTTCTCTAAAAATAATTTTTCTTACAGCTATACTACCAACTTCAAGAAATTATTAGAGCATGCATTTATAGATTTTTAATATAAAAGATAGTATAAACAGACCAATATATAAATATAATTTTTAATAGCTTTTCTATCATATTAACACTCAGTTGTTAGCAGCTAGAACGAGAGAACTAAAAAGAAGAGGTATCCAATTGTATATGTCAGTGTTATATTTCAGAGAACACTCTATTTTCTAGTGTGTGTCAGAAAGGAAAAGCAAAGATGCATTGTCATTCACTTCTGCAAACACACATGCAAACACATGCAAAAGGCAACCCATGTCATCACATAAAAAGGCCTAGAAACAGCTAATTTTAGTAGCCTATAACAATTTGCATAAGTTGGGATCACAGATGCAAGATATTTATTTCATCCATGACTGTGTGGCTGTGTCAAACTCCAAACACAATGATACATATTACCAGATAACTTACGAAAACAATTATGAATTATGCTGTTGACGTAAATCAACACTTGAGAATAAAATCTTTGCAAGTACCAGATGCAACCAACTGAGAAAACAAACATAATCCTATTTAGGCTGAGCATTCGATTTAGATTTGTCCATAAAAATACTGTTGTCTGTTGCTAGTAAGAGTCCACATCTGTGCTTCTGAGTTTACTCTTTAATGCATGCAAACCCCAAGAATGCTTTCTGCTTTCCAGTTCTGTTTTTTATAATGAATGATACTTTGACTTCATAATAAAAAACATCATGAAATGTTCAGAAATATATTGAACATAATATATGTTAAAAAATATGGAAAACTAAGTAGTAAGCTATTCTACAGTTGCACTGGAATACCCATCTCTTTTATAGAGTAGCCTTTTACTCTGTCAAGCATTGATCACTGTAAGTGGGAGCCATTTGCTGTGAAGATGATGTGATAGTAAAGAAAGGAGGTGATACAGGACTCTCAGAGACATGGAGCCCATATATCTTGTTCCTCGCAAATTGCCTATTTAATAATGGAGATTCTTAACTGAGAGGTGCTGCTTTGTAAAACCACTTTGATTTATTTTGTATTGCTGCAAATATGACATTGGCTGAATAGGTAGAACACAGATTTATATCTGACATGTCAGCTTTAGTCTACAGACTTTCTTACAGTCTAAAGACTCCTCAGAGTTCTTATGCAGTGTCCATATGTATTTGGTTTATGTAGCAAAGTTTGATAGTAGGGGGTGCTGCGCAGGTCACTTCCATGAGAAGACACTGGAAACTGATGGAGGTTGTCCCTCTGCAGCCCATGGAGGTCCATGGTGCAGCTGACAGCCATCTGCAGCCCAGGGAGAAGCTCATACTGGAGTAGAGGGATGTTCCCAAAGGAGGGTTTGATCTTGTGAAGAGCTTCAAAGGAGCAGGCTCCTGGGAGGACCCGTGGCACGATGGGAAGGAGATCAAGCTGGAGTAGTTCATGAGGAACTACAGCCTGTGGCAGGGACTGACACTGGAGAAGTTCATGAATGGCTGTATCCCATGGGTGAGACTCCACAATTTATCAGAATATTGTGAGGAGAAAGAAGTAATTATGATATGTTATGAGCTGGCCACAATCCCCCATTCCTCATCTACATGTGCCAGTCAGGAGTAGGTAGAGAAATCAGAAGGGAAGTTGGGCATGGGGAGAAGGAAGGGGTGGGAGAAATATGTTTTTAATACTTTTTCCATTATCCTCTTTGGATTAATTGGAAATAAATTAAATTAGTTTCCCTAAAATGAGTCATATTTTCTTGTGACAGTAACTGGTATGTGTTCTTTGTCCTTACCTTGATGCACAAGCTTTTCATCACGTTTTCTCCCCCTCTCCTGTTCACAAGTGGCAATGATAGAGTGGCTTGGTGGGCACCTGGAGGCCAGTGAAGTCAATGCACCACACCACAGTAACTGAAAAGTTTTGTTCTTGTTATTATTACTACATTCCGCCTCCTTTTTGTACTTAATAAGATTTGTTATAAGTACAAATTAATTAAGAATATATTTACTCACAACTAATTTGCTCAGCTCAGATGCCAATAGATGTATTGGGCCTCAGTTATTGCAAAAGACTTGTGCATGTAGAAACAGATCATAATACAATCTTCAGTTTGGCTAAAAAGTGAGCTAAGAAAGGTTAAGAAGCTGAACAATCTAAATGTACTGTTCTTTTTTTCCTCTCATGTTTAGAGTTACCATTTCTTTTGCTTAATATGATTTGACTGAAAAAGCAATGATGAGAATATCCATATATCTAAGAGAACTCCAGGAGGGGTGTAATTTTAGGTATTGTTTTACATCTGCATCACAAATAACAGAATTGTGTTTTCAAGAGATTAGAATATATAAACTAGGTATAATTAAAAAAAAAAATCTTAGAATTACCATTTAGGTAGCTGAGATGATTTACCGATAGATATCTCATTTTGTCAGTTTGTCCATGTTCCAAACCTCCTTCCAATAATCAGGAGAAGCAATACTGATCTTTTAAGCCCACCTAATCTGTACAGCCACAGATTCTATGAGTTCTGCTTTATACTTGTCCCTGAAAAGAAAGCAGATAGTTCTGGAGCCAATAAAGAATTGTTTCTTAAGGATTGCCGTGGTTATATCTCTTGCCTCAGGAATTGATCTGAAAAGCAAAGGACAACAGTCATGTGGAAAGCCCAAGGCAAACAATTGTGGTTCCCCTTGAAATAAACTGAAGGAGTTAAGGCAGAAAGAGTGGACAACATATTTTAAATAAGACCTTAGGTGCAGAACTGCTGGCAAAGAATAAATCAAGTAGCTCTCAGGGCGAGGACTATTCTGTGTCAAAGTGTTTATTCTATTTTTAAGCAAGTCACAGGTCATTACAAAAATTGAATATTCCCTTACAACTAATCAAAATTATTATACTATAAACCAGACATAAATTCTGCTATATTAGGTATAAAAAAAACCTACAAAAAAGACATAAAATCCTGAAATAGCACAAATTAAACCTAGGCACACTATTCACACAAAACAGCTGTGGGTTCTTTTTCCTAGTCTCAACACATTTCTCTTGTCAAAGACTTAAATCTGCTATCTTTCTATCTGATGAGATTCTTTTTCCATTACTAGCAGATTCTGTAGAGCCTCATAAAGGTCTTGGAAACATGGTGTTGGACACCCCATAGAAAACACTGCCTAAATATCTGAACTCATTTGTTTTCTCAGAGTCAGAACATGGTGCACCCCTTTTAGAACTTATTCCTTTTCAGAAAAAATTCTATGCAAGACATAATTACTTTTCCTTGGGCATGTCACTTAAAAAGCAATTCATCTCACTTAATTTTAGCCGTGACTAAATGATAGGTGTCTGGCTTGCTATGATCTTTTCTTCCAGAGACATCTGCCTCTCCATACTAATTATGATGAGATCCTGGATGGCTAGTTTAGATTAGATGCCTACATTTTGAAAGCTGAAGCGAGAGGGATTATTTTCCCTCTTGCCGCCACAAGGTTGTTTTATGTAGTAGTGTTACCATAGTGATTTACAAGAACATAAAAAAGCCCCATTACCTACCTTTGAACCACAGATGCACTTACATGAAAAGTTAGCTAATGTGATACCAAATCTGAGCAAGTATATCCTGATTTTCAAATGGATTTATGACCAGGCGTCCTCGCCTCTGTCAGCTACATTCTTCCACCTTCTTGTCATCTTTAGTTGTAAAAGATATTTCTTGCAGATATCACAGAATCATATAAAAGTCTATTCTGGAAGTGATATCTAGACATCGTCTGGTCCAACCTTTGTTTGAAAGAAAAGCCTTGGATTAGATCATGCAGTGTCAAGCCAATTCTGGACTAATTCCTGGAAGAAAGATTTCACCAGTTCTCTGAGTGACTTCATCATATGTATAATTGTTTTCATGATAAAGAATTTCTTCTTAGAATTTCTTCTTCTCAGAATTTGCCCTGAATTAGCTTGTGCCTTTTCCCTCTTGGCTGCCACTATGTCTATTTCTCCACTTCCTCTCTAATTGTTTTTAGGTATTGGAAGAGTGTTGCAGTTTGCCGGCTTTTCGGTGGAGTGGCAAGCTGCAAGCAGTGCCAAAGAGCATTTCTACCCAGCCTGGGTCGGCCCCCTGTGCTCCAAACCTTCCCTCTGAAGGCATGGCCACAGCATCCTCACTGGCTGGGGAGCCACAGGGCCAGCTCTGGCATCTTTGCTCTTTGCAACAAGGCAGCAGCAAAGGAGATGAGAAGAGGTGTCTGCATGGGGAGCATGGAAGATCTTTATTCGCATGATAGCATGCAGGTCCCCAGAGGAAAAGACCTGGAAAGCCAGAGAGTTTGGACTTTCATGGGGACAAGGCAGGGCAGAGTTGGGGTCACTCAGAGACCAAGGGAGTGGCCAGAATTTAGCAGAGAAGGGGGAAAAAGGTGTAGGGGAACACCATAGAAGACTCCCTCTTAAGGGTTGCATTCAATCTCCTCATCCCGACCATATATAAAGATACTGAATACTAACAGATGCAGTACCAACCTCTGAGAAACTCCCCTCATGAACAAGTGATTGTTTGGAACATTAAATACCACCCTTTCAGCCTGGCAATTTAGGTTGTTTTCTATTCATTCTGTGGTCTTCCTGTCCAATCTGTATCTTGACCAACTGGCCAACAACAATGTTGTGGGAAACCATGTCAAATGTGTTGCTAGAATCAAGATATTCAACATCCACTGCTCTGCCTTCATCGACCAAACATCACAGAAGACAATACAGTCGGTCAAGCACAATTTACCTTTGGTAAATCTGTGTTGTGTTCCCCTATCACTTTTTTACTGTTTGCTTTATCCTTCATGTGCTGGGAATTTTCTTCCATGAGGACGTATTCCTTAATTTTCACAGTGTCTGATGTGATGCTAACTGGCCTGCAGTTTCTTGGATCTTTGTTTTTGCCCTGTGTCTAGATGGATGTACTCTTTTCCCTTTCAGAATAATTCAGGATTCCCCTTGCACCCTATAACCCTTTCAGAGATGACAAAGAATGATTTTCCAAGGATGTCATACAACCCTCTTAGCAGCCTGACTTACACTGTCAGGTCCAACAGGTGTGTATATGTCCAACTTTTTCAGATGTTCTCTCAATCATTCTTTGCTCTTTGTTTCATCATTGCTCTTGGCAAAGAGAATTTTGAACTGACCTTAACAATGAAGACTGAGGCAAAGAGGGCATTAAGCATCTCAATTTTTTTACGCTATTTGTGAGTAACTTGCCAGTCCCATTCAGAAGTGGACCTTCATGCTCCTTGCACTTAAATGGATACAGTACTTTCCACATACATAGGTAAAGAACTCTTTTCTTGTTTGGTTGGGTTTTCTTTTACATTTCTATTATAAGTTTGAGCTGTTTGAGCCTCAGTTGAGATTTTGGCCTCTTAATGTCACCTGTGAATGCTCAATCACTGTTTTTATATACCTCTTTTGGAGTCTTTCCATATTTATTTCTTGGTTTGGTTTGGTTTATTTTGGTAGGGTTTGCAGTTGCTTTGTTTTTAGGGGTTTGGTTTGGTTTAGGTTTTTGGTTGATTTGGTTTTGGTTTTTATTGTTGTTGTTTGCTTATTTGGTTTGGTTTTAAAATTCTTTTACTAGCTCTAACCAAGCTGGTCTTTATGTTATACTTGTTCCTTGTCTAGCTGAGTGGGTGGACAGATCCTTCAATAAAGAGGTTTATGATATTCTCCCAGTATTCCTTAGCTCGTTTTCTCTTCGTGACAAGGGGTCACTCCCTGAACAAGTTCTGTCATTCTGAAATCCAGGTCATTAGTCCTGGATTATTTTCCTCATGGTATTTCAGATCTTAAAACTGTGATCTCATGGTCAACGCAACCAAGACTGCCATTGGTGGTCATGTTCTGAAACAACCCTTCTTTATGTGTAGGTCCAGAAGAGCACCACTCCTAATATATTCAACAACTGAGTAAGGAAGTTGTCCTTGATGTATTTC
>VZTN01024679.1:758080-796739 GCA_013400515.1 Erpornis zantholeuca | reverse complement strand
TCTCCCTAGGAGGTCGGAAGGACACAGAGGAGCAATCAGAAAGAATCAGATCTACATACAATAGGAGGTGTGAGCACACCAGAGGACTTCATAAAAAAAATCATTAGAGAGAATATACCAAATATACATTCTTGACAAAATGGAGATTTTTAAGTATNAGTATCTGGATTCCCACACAAAATTAAAAAATTGAAGACTAGTTACTGAAATTCATATACTCCACCTAGGAGAGTTTTGCAAAGGATGCAACCTGGAGCACAAAGATACACAGGTGGGAAGAATTTCTAACCAATGCCTTACAGTAAAATCTAGGTCAAATCAGTCAGGTTAGTGAGAAGAAGACATTACCTAGCTAAATTTAACTAGATTAATCACAGATGAAAAACTGAATATCATCTAAATCTGTCTTGATTTAGAAATTATTTCATAACAGCTGACTAACAAAGCTCTCTTCTCTGACAGGCCTGATGATCCTGTAAAACAGGGACACCTAAACAGCTGTCCTACATTCCCAACATGTTCTACAATACATCAAAAAAAATTAATTATACACACCTTCACTGGCGTTGCATAGAACAGGCAGAGAGCTGTATCACGTTAAAAGCATAAAAAACCCACCCCAACAGCAGTAACTATGGAGACTCTTTAGCATTCATTAAAATACTGGGAGTACATAGAATTTAAGGATCTCCAATAAGACTGTAAAAGATGCAAGGCTGGTAAACACAGCATCTGACTTTTCTTAAAATGTAAATGCTGCTTTTTCATCTCAAATCCATCTGATGCTTCTCCCTTCCAAGTAGCTAGGGAGGGAGCTCAATAACCCCTATTATTAAGACTGCTCCTGAAGTTACAGCCTTAGCTAACCATGCAGTTACAATTACAAATTAACTGACTATGCAGTTATTCATAAGCCAAATTAAAACAATTCTTGTATTACCTATCTCTTCAGTGCTGGAAAAGAAAGGGAGAAACATCCTCTAGGGATCATGTCCTCTAACTGAGAGTGTTAGTTTGGGCTTGCTTGATTTATTAAGAACAACTTCTGATGATTTTCAAATGAAACATCTTGTACTACAAAACATGAAACTAAAACAAACCCCATGAGTTTATTTTAATGACTTAAGTTGTCAGTAGTAGCATCCATGATTTACTGCAATCGTGAGAAAAATGTGGTGTACACTAGTGAACACCTTTCGAACCACCTAGAAAAGCATGGAAGTGCAGGGAAGAAAGCAAAGTTGTTTGATAAACTTCTGCAGGAAGTCCTTTAACTCAATCTTTTTGCTTTATCTAGATGAGAGAAGCAGTCTCACGAAAGTATGGCAATGAGGCAAGACTCTACATGCTGATGTGAACAAAATGTTTATGATCTTGTATCACATTTCAGATTTGCTGTTGTTTGGGCTTTTTTTGTTACTTCAGACACATCTCTAAATTAGCAACATGGCTTTGCCAGGCCTTCCCAATAACTTTGGAAGAAGCAATATTCCTCTCTTGCCAGAACTACTGATTTTTCTGTTTCACAGGAAAAGCAGGATGACCACTTTTGCAGTCTTTCCACCTCAGTTAACTTCTTCATTTTTCTCATTTTTCTTTTTTACTTTTTTCTTTCATTTTTTTTTAATTGAAGTTTACTTGCCCCCCTCACGTGACAGAAGTAATGTGAACAAGAAAGATCAGCTGGCAGAGAACTCCTCATGCATACAACTGCCCAAGTCCAAAGGTGGCACAGCATTATGGGCCAAGTTAAACTTTTGTCAGCTTTAATGTCCTGGAAGCTCTAGTCTACATAAGAGTTCCAAGGATTCAGTTAGGAAAATACTTCTAACAAGGACAGGCATACAACTGTTTTTCCCAGCCAATTCAGCTCAGACTATGACAAATACTAAAGCACAGCACAGATGAAAGTTAACTGCTTTTAGATAGATGTTGGATCCCACCAGCATGAAGTGTCATGTGTTGTTTATTTCTACATGCTTAGGAGAAGAAAAAAACCTTCCAACTGGGAAAGAAGTCTCAATTCTCCCCTTGAAAGTGGCTCAGTTGTCCAGGAGTTTCATCTTGGTTATGAGAAATTGACACACCCAAGAATCCAGGCAGACAAAGCTGGTTGATCAGGTATATGAAGGTACGTTTGCATTTCTGAGGAGGCACAGCTACCTCACTAAGGAAGGCACAGTTACATCACTGAACAGATCAATTGCATAAGGTGCTCAAGAAAGTTAATCCTAGTTAGCTAAAGATGAACACATAAGATTATGCAAGTCATATCACACTTGTATGGAGACATTTCAATTCAAAATAAAAATCTGTCCACACAGATAGAGGCTAAGTGTTAAGGCTTTAAAAGTATTAGTTTTAATTCGTTTTAGAGCTTGTCTAAAAACAGAAAATTAGTGTCTACTCACAGGCCTTCTTCTTTGATTATTTCCAAAAGGACTGCTGGTGTTGTCTTTGACTTCCGCTTCTCATCAACTGGAAAACAGAAGAATCAAACCTTTAGATGATTCAAATTTTTAGCACTCTTTTTCCAAGTCCCTATCCTTGCAATTCTGAATATACAAGAACATGTCTCTTCTTCCTCATAAAGGAGAGAAATTCCCTATTTCTCCTTAGTTTCCTTTGCTAGGTAAGACTACTTCTTTTCATTATTCTTCCCCAGACTGGCAGGTTCTGTTGTGCTCCAGAGTATCTGTAATTATCAGTTCCTAATAGTTGTGATACGAACTGAAGGTAGGTTCCCCTTAGCAGAGGGCTAGAATTGGGCCTGCCTAATTGCTCTCAAAATTATTTCTTGGACACCAGACTTGGACACCAGCACCGGTATCAGAGCAATCTCCTACAGTTCATCTGCAAACAGCTAAACCTTAGCGAAACAGTCTCTTCCCGCAGTGAAAGCTGTTCATTTCTCAACCACATACTTCTGATGACCTGGCTGGTGATCTCCCTTCAGTTCTTAATAGAGCTTTAGTCATAGCTCTAAAATGCTTGGTGATTCTGTGACTATTGATTAGAAGACAGAGTTTTAGAACAACACAGTTTATACCCAGATGCATTTTTATAAATATTGGATATTCCTAATCCCAATTCTAACCCTGACTTTTCCCTTTAAACCATCCTCAGGAATAATTCTAGACTTGTTTTTCATGCTATTTCCCCTGCATTTTGAAGTGTTCTCAGTAACCAAAAACAACAACACACAAATATAATCCTGTGCAATCTCACATCTTTGTTTTTCTCTTTGGTCTTAGATAATAATTTAAAAGCCATGTCTGCCCACAGATCACACAGCCTTTTCAGCTAATTAAAAGGTTGCCCAACTTTCAAAATGAAGAATTACCTCCAACTGGAAAAATGGTGTTAGTGTTAGGCAAGTGACACTCCTGTTCATGTAAAACACTCCCCCTACAACCACCCAGGCCAAGATGAACAGAAATGCCATTGTACAAAGAAACTAGATTTTGACACTTACCCTGAAGTCTAAGCCTAGCTGTATCCAAAGGAAAAAATACAGTCATTGCAGTCATACTGCCCTGAAAAACAAAATAAACTGGCTATATAGTGTATCAGTTGCTTATACAGTGCCTGCTAGATTCTTTGTAACCCTTCACTTCTCACCCAGAAACCAGTCTGCTGAGCAAGTCTAAAAAGTGGACATATTCCATACATAACAACTCTTTTTTTTTGTCCCATACTTACAAATGAGGTGGTTTTATTCTCTTGTATTAGACCAAGCTAAAATTAAAACCATTAAAAACTTTTTGCCAAAAGAGAAAGTTTTTGAAGCTTGAGAGTTGATCTAGTGGGCATCAAAAAACAAATCTACCGCACTTTCTCTATCTCCCATTAGCCTCAGAAAGGCACTGGCTTGGTGTAAACCTGTTCTCCATACACCAAATGGCTGCTAAAGCTGTGGAACCTCTTCCATTAGCAGCCGTGCAAACTGTTTAAATGATGGGAAGGTCTGCGACCACCATTTAAACAGTCACTCAATGCTGGGTTGAAGTGCACAGAGTGACTTGAGCTCTTCTAGAGCTGTCTTATGCCATACATTTAAGTGAGCTTTGCCTCTGGAAATACTCCAGCTCCTGAGCAGGCTGCTTGGACCTATCTCTACAACCAGCAATAGAGGATTATTTTTCCAATGATGTTTCCACACTAAAACAACTCTGGGTTGAAGTGTTAACCCAGACTTAAGTTTCTCCAATTTTCATAACGCCAGGTAAGGCTTGGCCACAATTACCTGGTTGTTTTAACTCGTTTAGTTTGGGCTCTTGCCAAAACAGTTGGTTCTGCTCTCCCATGTGCTTGTAACTGTGCCTGCTCATTCTCAGTATCTACCATGTACCCAGCTGGATAGCAAGTGGATTCATGAACTCATCTCACTGAAAATTTATAAAAAGTATCTCTCAGTTAGAAGGTCAGTGCCAGCACAAAAAAGTGTCAGAAAGATCCATAACACTCCTCATAATGAGAACTGCATTACCGCAATTTTGAAGACGTTTTGTAACTCAAAATGCAGTACCACCTACACACGGAACAAGACTGCACAGTCACTACAACTTCCAGCCTTTACCTGCTCAATTTATCCTGCTTTCATCCTCCTACAGTGAGATTTATCCTGGATCCTACTCTCAATGCAATGCAGCACACAGCAGCAACACTGACACACACTTGCACTCAAAATTAGAAAATGGAAATGAGGAAATAGTCTTGCTAGCATCACACAGGACACAACAGAATTGTGGGCACAAGACACAGAAGAGTCTATTTCAGTTGGAAAGGACCTGCAATGATCACCTAGTCCTGCTGCCCCAACCCCGCTTCAGGGCTGACCAAAAGCTAAAGCATGTTGTTAAAGAGCATTTTCCAAATGCCTTTTAAACACTGACAGGTATGGGGCATTGACCACCTCTCTAAGCAGCAGTGTTCAACTGTCAAACTGGCTTAAAATTTATATGGAACTACAGTTCAAGAGAACATCATCAGACAACTAAGCTGACTTAACAGATCATTGCACATAAAAAACAATTTGTACCCTCTCCCCTTCTTTGGCTAAATTGAGGGAAATAGAAAAGCCAAGTTACTTTTCTCCTGGGTTTACAAATGGAACAACTCAACTACGTGATGAGGAGGCTGCCAGAAGCATCATACGGGGGAGACAGGATTTCACAGCTAGAAGAAAGGAAAAGAGAGATGAGCAGGACCAGTCCTTTCCCAACAACAAAAGCCCTTGAGACAGACTCAGATTCCTTGCTAAATTGCACTTGAAACCAGCAGGTAAAGTAAGTTATATTACTGATTGCAGGAACAGATGCTGCCATGTATTACCCTGCACTGCTGGACGGGTGAGGCTTCATTGTCAGCCTTCCCACCACCTCCCTGTCAGCACTGGATCTCAGTAGTTTGCCAAGTCACATTACCACTGAATAATCACAGGGACAGGTACAGACTGGTTCATGTAATCCCAGGCTCTTGGTCAACTGTATTTGCATCCCTGCCTCCTCCAATCTGGCAGCCTAACTTTTTGGGCACCTACACGACGATGCAGAAATCTGGCCAAAAAACAACTTTTTCCACCGGGCTACTTCTTCAGCCACATCAGTTCACTGACTAGTCACAGCACCAGATAAACAACTGTACAGTAGCCAAGAGGTGGCCAGAACAAATGGCTTGAGGTGACTGCTGCCAAGAAGATGTGTGCAGGACCACAACTTGAAGCGTAGCTTTATAAAAAACAGTAATAACAAAAAATGTAAAGCATATAAAATAATTTAAATACTATTTTTCAGCCAACATTCAGCCAACAAAGCAGCCAGACAGCTGCTATAATACTCCTATAAAATTCTCACCCCTAGAGCTTTTGCAACAGGAAGATTACCTTACTCTCAACATTCAGAGTTAAAGAATACTTATGTAATTCAATTAAAGTTCACCAGAAATCAAGCAAGTTTTTTTTTTACTGTTCACAAAGCTATTCCTTCATCTCAAATTTGACTAGGTTGCCTAGAAGGTATATGAGCTTTCAGTATATTAGAATACAAACAAAAGTTATCATGTTGTGGTCTGACATGTGCTTCTGATGCATTACCTCAACACAGTTCTGGGTTTATGGCTGGATTTATAAGCTTGGTTCACACCACAGACTTTGTTCAGGGGCACAACCTGATTACAAGATCTGCATTTGAAGTGAGAAGCTAACAGCAAGGGCTAGAAAGTATCACTCACTTCTGTGGAAGCCAGCAAAAGGAAAATGGGTAGTATTTCAATAATGAGATCAGTTGAGAGAGTTCCACTTTTTGAAAGTGGAAATAAAATCCCCACTGCCTTTGATGTTTAAATAAGCAGACTTAAAACAATATAAAGAGCAGACAAAAATCTTGTGTCTATTTATAATAAAACCAAAACATCCCTTAGAGTCTTTGTTCATTTGTTTTGTTTTTTTTTTTTTTCTTTTAGAATCAGCCTTTATTACAGAATCACTGAATTGTTGGCTTGGAAGGGATCTCTGGAGATCACCCAGTCCAACCCACCTGCCAAAGCAGTGTCACCTAGAGCAGATGACACAGGAACGCATGCAGGTGGGTTTTGAATGTCCCCAAAGAGGGAGACTCCACGACCTCCCTGGACAGCCTGTTCCAGTGTTTATTGTTCAATAACATTTAGCAACTTTCATCCTATTGGAGACGCGAGGAGTTTTTTCTATCCATCAGTATGCCAAATCCAACATGCTACATGCACCAAAATTCTTAATCTCTTGGAAGCAGAAGGCCGATTTGCTATTTAGAGCTAGCACTCTGAAAAGAAAAATTCAAGGGCTGGGCATACTAGGAAATCTACATAAATTACATGCGACTTTTTAATTCACAAGCGTCACATGAAAAACTAATTTCAGTAACGGACACAAACCTTCTGTGGCTGCACTGCGCTCGCTTTACATTCTGATTAACACCTATACGCTGCCTCACCCTTCGAAACTCCTAAGCACTTATGAGGCCGTGGCAGGAGGGCGATGCTTGGTACAGCTCTCGGATTACACAGCTGAGGTGCTGCCCCTCTGCCTGAGCTTCTGGGAGGCTTAGATTTTCACCGCTGAAGTGATGCCCAGCTCCAGATGCGTCAACCTGGCTTTCTGAGGGGCATCTCCCTGCAGCTCCCGCTGGCTCAGAGGAGGCTCCGGCTGCTCAGGCCCAGCGCCGGCCTCCAGTCTCACCGAGAACTGGCGGAGGAGGAGGAGGCGGCCGGGATCCCTTGTGGCGCTTTTCGGTAACATACGGCATTAGGGCACCCGGGAAATGCGTTCTTGTTCCTTCCTCTGTAACTACAATAGCGCCTTTGCTCTCCACCAGCAGCTTCGCGTCTCTTGGAGAAAAGGCCACCGAGACGGGACCTCATCAGTGGCTATCAACAACTGAAGAGAGGGTGACAAGAGGCTGGAGCCAGGCTCTTCTCGGTGGTGCCAAGCGACAGGACAAGAGGCAATGGGCAGAAATTGCGGCACAGGAAGTTCCACCTGAACATGAGGAAGAATTTCTATACTGCGCAGTGACCACACACTGGAACAGATTGCCCAGAGAGGTTGTGGAGTCTCCCTCCCTGGAGATACTCGAGAACCATCTGGACACAATCTTGTGCCATATTTAATAGCAATAGCGCCATTTTTTTTTTTCTTTTTTTTTTTTTTTTTTTTAGCAATTTCACTTGAGAATCACAGAACAGTCTGAGTTGAAAAGGACCCAGAGGCATCATCATGTGCTCTGGGATGACCCTGTTCAAACAGGAAGGCTGGACCCGGTGACCCACTGTGATCCCTTTTCAACATGACCCATTTTGTGATTCTGTGATTCCCTTTCCCAAACATTTAACACAAACATTTAATTACAAAGAAGAAGCAAAACTAAACTTCACTTCTGTTTCTTCTTTTTGCTAACTGCAGTCCCTTTTACCTACCTAAGGACTGGTATCTTCAAAGTAACACTTTTTCAAGACAATAATTTTTTCTTATTCCATGTGGACCAGTAGAGTCTGATGCATATTCAAGCATCAGGGGATGTTTAGCCTGGAGGAAAGGAAGCTTGGGGTGGACCTTATTGCATTTTACCCGTTAAAGGAGGTTGTTGCAAGGCAAGGGTCGCCCTCTTCTCCCACGCAACAAGCTACAGGAAAAGAGAAAACAGCCTCAAGTTACACCAGGGGAGGTTTATATTGGATATTAAGAAAAATTTCTTTAATGAAGGGGTTGCCCAGCACTAGAACAGACTGTCCAGGGAAGTGGTTGAGTCACTATCCCTGGAGGTATTTACAACACATCTAGATACTGCACTTGGGGACATGGTTTAGCGGTGGATGTGGCAGTGCTGGGTTTGTGGTTGGACTCAATCTTAGAGGTCTTTTCAAAACTAAACAATTCTATTATTCTATTTTGTTTACTCTTCTTCCCAGTCCGTAAGCCCTTGCTCCTCCTTTGCCATCATGCTGAGAGCCTGCAGCCAAAGCACACCGCTACAAACAGAACATCTCCTGGCTTGTCACACCCTTTGGTAGCTGGGGATGGAATGAGAAGTCCTAGCAAGACAGACACAGGCAGCTGGTCAAAGCACAGGGGAGCCATGGCTCACTGCAGTTAGGGCACACAGAGATAGGGCTATCAAACACACAGTTTGGGAAAATATCAATAATCCTATAGCCTCTTCTTGAACTTTTATGTAGGAGAGGTTCCACAAGTATGAAGGAGCTGAGGAAATTAAATTAGTTTGGAGATGCCACAATTCATAACAGCACTTGGGAGATGATCCCCATGTCTGTTCATATCCTGTTGGGCTTTTTCCCATTCTCACGTCATATACTGGTTTCCAGATAGCTTCAAGATTTTGCCTGTGTTAATAGTAACTCCCCTTTTGTTAGTTTCACCTATACTTGAGAAAAAACTATAAATAAAAAGAGGAATGAATGTTCTCTTTTGCTTTGTATCATGGTACTCCTGGGCTCTTTGTTTCCTATTGTTACTCCATCATCTTTCTTTCTCTCTGAAGAATAACTCTCTGAAAGAATAACTTCATAACTTTTTCTTCTTAATTGCAATTCTTAGTTCTTCAGCCTCAACTCCCCAGCTGCCTCTTGTCTGAGCGGCAAGAGCTCCTAGTGCTTACACCTGTGGTAGGAATCCCCCTACCATCCATTACTTAAACAAGGACAGGGTAGTTGGAATATTGCACTCTTCCCAGAGTTTCTATCACACATTTGGGTAAGCCATTCCTTTTTTGAGAAGATGTTCCTTCATCAGGTGGTTATTAACAGACCTCTTGTTTCTACGCTTGTTTGAGGAAAATCCCATTATCTTCTCTGAGGGAGGGCAGGTATGAAGAACACAGGCGATTCTGCCTAAGACAAGTGTTTCATTTGGAAAAAAACATTTCTCCAGTGCAGTGCTCCAGCACATCCCTGTACTCAGACTTATGCTGATACCAGCAACCTAAGAGACACAATTCTTTTATACAATGCTGATATATGGCTTTTATATGCTGATAGTCCCATTTTTTTCATAACAGGAGATGCCCTGTGATGGATACACCCCTTCTGACTGAACAGCAGTACTTGGGTTCAGATATCACCAAAAAGGAGTCCTGGCTAAAATCATCCCTGCTGTGCAAACCCCAAGAATCGTCCTAAGCTGTATCTTATCCAGGAACAAAGGAGTTTAGGCCTCTTTTATCAGGAGTTCACAGTACCAGACTGAGCTGGGACTAGACAGAACTGAAACTGCTACAGCTGCACACCTGCACATACACCAAAAGGGGCTCTGACTAAAAGTCAGTCATTTTACCCTCTAAATAAACATCTGTAGCCCCCATGAGCCCATTGAGCTCTCCTGTACAGCATCAGGCTCCTCAGCAATAAACACCCCCTTGAGCAGGGATGGCTCTTAAGGTGAATGCTTGAGGCTGAAAGATCCCCTTACCCAACATCTGGTATCTATAATGAGGAAAGTGACATTTGACTTTAAGCCTAGAAGTATATTTTATACTAGCAGCAGTTTTTATAAATCTAGCTATAGCTTAATTATTAGAAGTATAGCAAGTAGTAGAGTGTTCAACTAGAGTGTAAATTATTGTTTAAACAATAATTTAAAGCATTTGTAAATCACTGTTTAATTACCCTTCAATTATTACTTAATTACAATTCTATCATCATTCACTTTTCATTTAGGTGTCAATTATCTTTGATCATTGTTTAATCACTAATAAAACCTTTTTAGTTACACCCACATTGATGTACTCTTAATAACTCACCTGTGGCACACTCCTACATGCAAAAGACTCAGACCTTAATTTAGAATTAAGGCATACACAGGTCACTGGCTATCTCCTGTCACTAAAGAAGGCAGGAGCAGCTTTACAAATCCAGGGAACAACTATGCAAAGTGATTGCACAATCAGGTCCATGAGCTTTCAGAAAAAATGCCTCAAACAGGACACAGACTCCCATTACTGCTGTTCTTTGTAGTTTTGTCCCTCTTATGTAAAAGGAAGCTTTCACCAGAGTCAGTTGATACTGCAGACTGGAATGCCATCATAACTCTATGCTATTTCTACTACATTTAGTAATATTTTTAATACAACGCTATACCCTGTATATATTGCAAAACAAGAGTATTAACAGGTAATGCAACAACTGCAATGTTCTAAAAGCAACTTACTTTATTGTTGGAACACACAGACCTTGTGAAGCTGTCCAAGAAACACAAGGGCATGCTACAGATAAAGTTGAACAAGATTTGCCTTGTATTCTACTGAGGGGGAAAAAAAGAAAATTACCTAAAAACCTGCATAAACCTGCCTACATAAAAGGTTTCATGAAGACATGGACTTCAGGTCTTCACAGAAATGCTGCAACTTAACCAGGTTTCCAGGCAAACACACAACATGCACAAGTGGGGTTTAAGGAAGGACAGAAGGCCCAAGTTATGTACTTTTTTCTCAAATCTGTCAATTCTACTGGAAAGCCTGGAAGAAGTGAACTAAGTTAAGCAACTACAAGTACAAACATATTCTCTGTACATGAACTGCACCTTCATAATTTCTTGCTTGCGTAATTCTGTAGGCTCCTGTAGAAGGAGGTGATCAATCTTGAGAAAATTTATTCTTCATGGATTTTCTTTGGCTGACCCAAACTTTCATTCATGAAAAGGAATGAGGATACTGTTGGTGACTCTAGAGGTCAAATTTACTGCCTCTGCACTTTGTCCTACCTTTGCAAGTAAAGAATGAACTCTGAACTTACACTGTTTCTACCCTACTACTCTCCTTATTCTAACATTAATTTTAAAAGATCAGAAATGCATATCTCCTTTATTTTTGCTTGGAAATTCAATTCATTAGAGAGTGCAAACATGTTAAGGCAGAATTTAATTACTACTTTCAAAATAACATTCTGAATCTGTTGCAAAATTTTATCTTTCAGAGAAGGTGGATAAACTGGATCATATTCCCAGTACATCATAGATAAAACCAACTAGAAATTAACAAATAAGATTGAATGTGCTGATAATTTGAATTCATTAAATAGAGCAATTTGATCACACCAGCTTTTCAAGATCAGTCTTAAGGCCAAGTTAAAACCAGCCTCTTCCAGAAGCAAGCACTGTAATCACACATATATTAAAAAGTACACGTGTCAACTTTGCCTGAACAAATTTTGACTGAGCCTCTGGAATGATGCAGAATGTTCCCTATGCACTTCATCTAGGTCCAGGGACATCAGAGAAGATGAAATTCTTTTTATTTTAAATTACTTGCCATTATTACATTTAATCTCCTATCATGGAGCTTCCTCAGCAGCCTAACAAGACCAAAGGTCCCTCAGCCACCTTTAGTTTTACGTAGACAAAGTAATTGTCAAACACAAATTTTGTTGCCTTGATGTTGCTTTTTCCCTTAAGCACTTGATGAATGTCTAATAATTGTTCTGTTCTAAATGTACATTTTTCTAGGGTTTTTTTGGTGGTGGTGGTGGTTATTGGGGGGGGGGTTGGGATTATTTTTTGGTTGTTTTTTGTTTGGTTGGTTTTTTGCTGTTTTGTTGTTTGGGGTTTTTTGAGGTTTTGTTTTGTTGGTTGGTTTTTGTCTTTTTGGGGTTTTTTTGGTAAAGGCTAGTAATTAATTCAGAATCTTGCTTTTTCTGGTCTGAAAAATTTCACACGAGAGAAAAAATGTGCCAGATTACAAAATGGCTTCTGAAAAATCTTGCTTTTTCAAGAACTTCTCTTTATTGCAGGATAACACAAGAAAGTGTGAGGGCAAATCATCTTGTAGAACAGTTGTGTTAATTTTTCCTTATAAACTCTTAGCAATAAGTCATATTTTAGACCAATTTTTAAAATATCTGAAATAAGAAAACCCAGGTGGTTTTCTTTTCCAAATAAGAAGTAGATGCTAGTGGCTGCGTATCAGAATGAATTTTCTCTAATGAGAGGCAGTGCAGTTGGCAGCAGCTCAGACACTTCATTCTCAATACAGTACTTTGATATTTTCCCATCTAATTCTGATGATTTCCCAACAAATTGTACCTTCAGCCTATTTTAAAAGCTAAGTTTATTGAGCACTGTGCTGGTTGTTACGTGATTTCAGCTACGATATTTTTCCTTCTGAAATGCGACATACAAATTCAACTAATTTCTAGTAACTCTTACCCAGCAGTGAGAATGTTAGAAAATGAAATGTTTCAATAATGGGATTCAATTTACTACTACCTGCTTTAGATCTCACCTCATTACTTTACACTTGAATAATAAGTACCTTGTTTTCCTGAATACCTTTATTCTGTACAAACTACCTTAACCACCTGCACTGCTGCAGCTGCTGTACTTCAGTAAGAACTTCTAAGATAAACTGCTAACCTAAACCCTGTAATCCTTCACATTTAATTTCTTTACCTCTAGTAGCGACTCACAGTCCTTATAGCCTCTGAAATAAATGTTTATACATTAAAGAAATCCAGTGCAACAATGAAGGTGCCAAAGTTGTAACCCACTTAACAAATAGACGTAACACATTCTGCAAATACATTTATTTATTGATAAGATCTCAAGCTTGTCTGAGATCATCCATCTAGAATACATTTTTCAAAAGTGTGTTTGTACAGCAGACATATACAGTAGTAACACTTTGTTAGCAAGATTACAAATTAACATCAGGATTTGGTTAGTCATCAAGATTCAGATTTACAGGAGAGTCCTCGGTATTTACATTCCATGGGACCTCAGGACCTCCAGTCAGGAGGGACAAGGAAAGGTTTGTCTTACTTGAAGTTCCTGTTTGTGAGGAACACATCAAATGAGTATCACTTACCCAAGTTCTGACTCCCAAGGTGATCAATGACTTGTAGCCCAGTCACCTGATATTTTTTTCTTGATCCATAGTACAGATCCACCACCAACCACCTGACTTGCTTCATTTATCACATTAAAACTGCTCCTGCTTCCTCTGTATGTGCATTTTCTTATATCACACAACTGACCTCCTATGACTTGTCTTGTGGTACTGAACATGGAGGTGTCTGCATTCGATTGGACACCACCACTTTTTATTCCACTTCAGCTCTTTGGTAATCCAGAGTAACTTTCCTATAATGCTGCCCTCACCCCATCATGTGTGAAGCAAGGTTGAGGCCCACCTCTGTAGAGTTCTCAATATGGTTCATGAGACACCTTTCTCCAGGCACCAGAAGAAAACCCTGTTACTGTTTTCCTAGTGAATTACCCTCCAGCTCCAGGTTACCAATCCATGTCAGTACCAGTAACTGCCAGCGTCAGAGTGTCCTGAAGCAAACAAAAGGAAACAACTCTCCATCCTCTGCCATCAGTTCAACAACCCACTTGCTCTACAGCCCTGAAAGCAATGCAGCATCCCTCAGCCTACATGCCCTGTGGGACTTACAAGGGGCTCCAAACACTTCCAGTCAGCAGCATGCCATGATCCATAGGAAGGTACATGCCAGAGCTAACCTTGCTCCAGTTCCCCCTGGCTAGGTCCAGAATTCCCCATCCATATGGGTGAAGGATTCTGCTTGGACAGCAGGCACCACGAGCTCCCATAACCTTATTTGCTCTTCCATCCCACAGAAGAGGGATGTACAGGCATACGCAAGTGTGGCTTGTATGAGCTTTATGCAAAAGCCCCGAAAGTAACACACAAGAAAAATGAGGTGACACTTAAAGACAAATATTTTAAACTACATATAGTACTTGTGAAAAGCTGTTTCTGTAACATGGTTTTCCTTTTACACGGCTTTTTAATACTCATTGACCCATTCTCCTCTGGCCTGTCACTGTCACTCTACCTAGGCTTGTCCCACCTGCCTTCATCTAACTTTGGGAGTCTGGCTCCTACTCATCCAATCCTTGCCTTCCCACAAAAACAAACAAAGCCACATCAACAAATACCATTTTTTCATAGCCCAACAATAAAGGGAGAGAATATTTCCAAAAAATTCTGGTAAAGGCACCAAGCTTTGCATTCTCCACATCATTATGCAAAACGACTCCCTGCGAACTTGAACAGCCTGGAAATGGCAACTGAGCTGACACTTTCCCTTCCCAGAGAGGACAGTGAAGTCACTGGGACTCACACAGGAGCAAGGATATGAGCCTCCACTACCAGTCAGCTGCAGGTGTCTCACTGCATTAAATCTGTGGCATGGGATCAGCCAAAGCACCGTACAGGACTTGTGCACAAGGCAGAAAGGCACACCTGAGCCAGGGGCAGAACTGGCAGCACTCTGTCCCAGATGACATCAAAACGCTCTTGCAGCTTTCAGAGTCAAACTGCCAGCAGAGCTGATTATTGCCACTACACTCATGAGAATCACCCCTACTCTGCTGCAACAGAACAAATAACCTGAAGGAACTGCCAGTATTTACATGAACGACCAATGAAAATAACAACTTCCTCATTTAACTACTTACGTCCCACATTTGGAACTTCCCACCTTTGCTCATCTCTTGTGCAGTTAGCTTTCCGCATCTGTACTTCTGTTCAAACCAGTTTACCTGCTTAGATGTCCACACACCAACTCGGGCAACCAAGATGAGGTCCAGACAGCTCATCAATTTACTTGCTGAGTAACACTAAAACCAAAACTGCTCACACACCAGGGGAGTAATAGGATCTGTATTCCCAAGGAACAAGAATTCTAAATAATATAGCTAAACTGCTAATACCAACATCAAAATGAGGGAGAATGTTTTTATTGACTCAACTCTCAATAAGGGCAACTGATGTGTAAGCAAGCAGGCAGGATACAGATATGACCATTTCTATTAGGTAGGAGTAACTTCCTACTTTTGACTACTCACAGATAGACAAGACACAAACAGCCAAGATGGAATAACAGGAAACTGTAGGGAATAAATCTATATTCAGGACACTCTAATTTGTGCACAAGATATATGCACTACCCTGAATGCAGAAGTCAAGATTCAGCCTCTTTTGGGGGGTGACCTACTTCAAATATCTCTTCTCAGGAATGGGAGATCAAGACTGTGACCAAAAGCCATGCACACAGCAACACACAATTGTAATTTGAGTTCATTTGCTGATGAAAACAAAGCCTTAGGCATTTAGTTCCAATTTAAAACAAAAGTTGTATATACAGTTTAATTAAAGCACTTCCATCTTTAATTTAAGCAAAATAGTTTTTATCAGAAAGTTACACAAATCCAAAAAGCTGTGTTTTTCAAAACCATACTTTATTTTTAAAGGCTAAGAGAAGTATTCAGAACTGTATTTCTTAAGCAAAAAGGTTCACATTTCACTGTGCAGGGTCATTAGTAGGAGAAAAAGCATTTGGGGATTTACTTTTTTGCAACTGCTGTTGAGTTCCTACATCAAACCAGATTTGTTTAAAAATGGTAACATCAGTTATGGCTTAAGATATAGAATTACAAAAGAGTAACACAAACTCTTGAAATTCAAGTAGTGAACAGGTAACTATGGTCATTTTTTTCCACATAAAGATATTTTAGCCAAGACAAACAGAAGCAACTGTCTTTATTGGTAGCCAAATCCACTGAACATCATCAGCACAGACACTGCTTCAAGGATACCCATGCTGACAAATGCATGTAACAAGAATGTTCTGTCTGGTCCAATTACTTCACCTTTTCCTCCATATCACAAGCCTCAAAACCATGGAGGTATGAAACCACAACAACAGATTTTTTTTTTTATTTTTTTTTTAACAAGAGGCTACAAGAAAAGATGGAAGACTACAGAATGTGGTGAGGAAAGAGTCATCACCTCTACAGAGACAGCAGGACTTTGACCAAGAAATTTTAATCAGCGAGCATGTAAAGACTCAAACTGATTCAGAATCCAGAGCTGCAATTTTGTTGGGTATTCTCTCCTTCACCAATCTGTAACTCTGCATGTACGTGTTCTGGATGGCTTGCATTCAGTGGGACAGAGGTAGTGATGGGAACAAGATTCCTTCCCTAAAGTTTCCAAATAGATGCAACCTGGTAAGCATGGCCCTAAGGAAGGGTGAGGGCAACCAGCAGAGGGCCTGCCAACTGGGAAAGGACAAGAGCACAAGCACAGACAGTAAGCTGCTCTCCCGTACCCAGACTGATAAATAAAATGTTACATAAAGGTGCTGGACAAGAACTGAACAAGTAACGAAACATCTGTGGCCTCAGCAATATGTACTTCATGCCAGGTTGTGCAAAGGATAGAACTGTACCTTTGCTGTACAGTTGTGGTGATCAAAACAATATTGTATTTGCAGTACTGCCAGAAGTTCCAGTGTGTAACTAGCTAGCCTGATTATTCTAATAATAGCTCTATAAAGTCAGTCACCTATTAAAAAAAAAATCTGTATATGCAGACAATTCCTTTATCCAGTTAGTTCTTCAGACTTGTCCCACCTTTGCTATTTTTCTGTCCTAAGAGGATTTTGACAGACTTCACCTGTTAAAGTTCTTTCCCCTTTGCCCAGTGAGAGCAATTTAAAAAATAGCATGTTTTTATCTTGCACTCCTGGAATACTACAATTTGTTGTAAGAGAATTCATTCAGAGAAAACGGTCTGTAATACTTATAACAAAAGTTATACTAAAAGGTTGCAACTCTTGGACAAGAAGGAATGGTTGAAACTAAGTCATCTGAATATAATTGGAATTCTATAAACCAATAATTGAATAAAGTCAATACTTTATTGGGGCTAGAGAGCAGTTCTCCTTAGAACACCCCATTTCTCTTCTTAAGAAGATCAGAGGTAAAATGGTTTGTTTTATTGCAACACTGGTTAGCCAAATCCAATCCTTCCCGTTCAGATATGATTTTTAAGAACCAGGGATTTTACGGTTTACTGCCAAATTTGGCAGACAATTTACTGATGAGATTCATGACCTTGGGATTGCTCTGGTACTTCGACATATTTGCTGGGTTCTGGGCAACATCTTGGAATGCAACCATAACTTCTGGATCCTGCAGGACAAAAAGCAATAAAACAATTAGGGCATTGGTAACACAATTCTACAAAAGTGATTATGTGGTTCCACATGAATCTCATCTTGTTAAGCTTTTACATAACAAGACTACATTAGACTTCTGGCAAGAAGTCTCTAAACACAACCCAATAATACAGTCCATGTTGTTAAGGCTGTGTCAGAAAACACCAGAGTCATTACTGAACTTGTTACAGTAAGAGTTCAGTGTGTGAGAAGGGGGATAGGACAAGAGTTCTGTTTTTCCAGAACAGGAGCTATCAAACACAGCCACACTGTGTTATTTGTGTACTGTATATTTCTGTTCAGGCATCTTTCAAATGCATTTTGAAGGGGGCAGGAGTTTCATGTGTGTAGCATGCATGACAGGCTAACTCTACTCTGAGCAACAGCTAATCCTCTTTTTCTCACTTTTTCGTTCTAGCAGCAGAAGCCTGAAACTGTGGGGTCGTGAGCAGACAATGTGGCAATTTAAAAATGCATCTAATTCTCAGTCATTCCTCACCTTCGCTGAGAAATCACACTTGGAAGAGAACCTTGTTATCTTTCATCACACTACTGTGCAGCAGTTGATAAATACATCCACTTCATATTCAAAGAAGTCAGTGCCCAAAAAAATAACAACTCCATCTTCTCTATTTAGTATGAGAAACATTAATACCTTTTCCCCATACTTCTAGTATACCTTTGGCCTCCACTGAACTTGAACTGGTTTTACTCGTTTTACATGTGTATGTTTTGAACATAATGAATCCATCCGTATATACCGATTTTACATTTCAGCCCAGAGAAATGTTTCCATTATAAGCAGTATCTACAAAAGTCCCAATTTTCTTTAATTCAACAAAAGTGTAAACAGTTTCCTATGTTCAATACAAATCACCTGTAATTACATCTACTGTTCTTTCTAGAACACGTAAGTATTTTCACCAAAAGATACACTGTTCCCTAGACTTCTAACCCATTGCAACAGCAGAGGCCAGTTCTTTGGAAACCACTAAAACCCAACCAGCCTGCTCAGAGCTGTCTGTGCTACAATAACACCATCCTGTATCTATTCTAGCATCAGACTCAGACCAAAGCTGTTTAACAGCTTTGAGCCTAAGTTGCATTTTGTAGGTGTGGACGCCTCTGAAAGCACCCAGACCTCAGTCATATTTGATACATGTTGGGAATTGAGAGTCCAGTCCTATGGGAAGATTTACAAATGTGTTGTCTCCCTCACAAAAGATAATCTGCAAAGTATAGGAAAACAGCATGCTGAGGTTCAGAAATGAGACTAGACACATTCTCTCCACTTTACAGGATTCCCATGCAAAGAAAAAAGGAAGACTTTCACGACCTCAGACGTCTTGAATTGATTTCAAAATAGGGCATATGATTATAAAGATTATGTCATGTTGTTAAGTCTGTGGTTTCACTTATACATGGATCTGGAACAAAAAGCTGAGTAAGCTTAGCCACTAGTTTGTGTCAAAGCACACCTAAATTATGTTAAATATCCAGTTTTATGCTATGTGTTTCACTTTCCTATCAATTCACAGCAAGTAAATGATTCTGTACCTCTGTGACTCCCTGGAAGCTCTCAACCTTAAAGAGTGCTAGTAACATCCAAGGTTCCACACTGATGAGCAATATTATCAAAATAAAGTGTAAGACTGAGTATACCAACAATTCTGTAGGGAAATGTTTAGTACATAAGGTGGAATGGCTACCATTCCATGGCTACCATTAATGGTACGAGGGAAACGTTCAGTTTTCTAATGCTCTAGTCTTTAGTTGGCAATAGTATATTATATATATATTATATAGAAAAGTAATACTTTCTATATATATATTACATAGAAAAGTAATACTTCCAAGAAAAAAGTTATTGCTACTTTTTTTTTCCAACTTAACACATATTCTTGGAAGTCTGTGTCTAACATATGGGTACATGTCAAATAAAGAATCCATAGGTTCATATTACTCATCACTCCTTATAAAAAAAACCTTCTACTTGACTCCAAAATGCAAATGTCATGAGTCTAGCGAAAGCAGTTGTATATGCAAGACATGAACTACTAGACAACTCTCCAGATAGGCAAAATAGTAAAATAAAACACACTAAAATTTCACAAATTCTTCTAGAGACTAGAACGTTTAGGGGCAAGTGAGCTAAAATAACATACATTAGAAGTCACTGCAAAAAGTCACAACTTGCTATCATTAAGAAGCTGTAAAAAGAAATGCAACAGAAGTTTTGCTGCTTTGAGCAAAAATAATAATTAAAAAAAATCCTGAAGAAATAAATCTTCAGGTAATGGAACCAGAAATCTTCCTCAAGTAAGAATTTTTTATAGTAGTTTGCAGAGAACGCAACATCACAGAATTGATAGGGTTGGAAGGGACCTCTGGAGATCATCTAGGCCAATCCCCCTGCCCAGGCAGGGTCACCTAGAGCAGGTAAGATTTACGCCAATGACAAACAATAACTTCCCTAAACATGTCCACAGGCAGCCATATCTGGTTCTTTGGCTGCTTCTATGGATGACAAGATAAAGTTAGCAGCATAACCAGTTTAATCTGGCTTGTCTTCAGGCACACACGGTTGTCAGGTTTACAGAGATGTTAAAATAGTCAGTCAACACATTTCAGTGTTAACTCATGGAGAATAGTCTCCAAAATGATGAGATCGCAGCAAGTCTAAAGAGACTGAGAAGTGGTGGCCTTTGCTCTCAGAATATTCCCATTTTGGCACTAATTCATAACTATGAAAAGCCTCTGCAGACTATCAGTTAAAAAGCAATTTTGAAGTGACTTGTGTGATTCAGTATGTTCAGACTTTTTTGTTACCTCAGATAACAGACATAATAGCTGCCAGCTAACATTATCCATCAACATATTCCACAGCTGGACCGAGCAGATGAAAAGCAGTAGAAACTACTGTCTTTTAAAACTAGAGCTTACATGGCCACTTCAGAAAAGACCAGAATGCAGAGTTGGATATTTTAGGAAAAGATGGCAGTGTAGACATAGATCAAGTTCTAATACATCATATCTAGGTACAAAGTTGGTGCAAAGAGGACAGTAATAGACTCAAGGTTTGCTAACAGGCTGTACATGTTAAAGCCTGCCTGCATTATCAGAACACACTGTCAACACACATTCTTGCAACAGAGTCCTACCCTATGTTGAGGCATATGTAATCAGCATGCAATGGAGTTTTCATAAAGGCATGTAACAAGCACTTAATATTCAGCTGCACCTCAACACTGTTTTCAGCAACCTCTCATCACAAACCAGTGTTACAGCAGTGATGCCTTAGGTTTTAAGTTTTATATATTTTTCAAATCCTATACTGCTAGTGTAGCTCTGAAGTTTTCTGTAGCTTGTTAAATGCCCTTCTCTGTGCTAATACAGACATAACAAAACCTCTAACTTGCTCTTCAAAGACACCCAGAAACAAGAACTGTAAACCATCTTTTGGGAAGAGGGGGGCAAGCTGGGGAAATCACATCATTGGCTGGGTTCTGATTAGTGAATTTATGTTGATATAAAAGTGAGAAGCACTTGTGACCTGTAGACATCCATTTTGGGATTCACTGAGGCAGGACCTCTAGGGCCCAAAGTGTGCACCTGAAGGCCTTTCCAATAAATTCCACCTTTTTTCCTTTATTCCTGTCTAGTCTCTGTCTCTAAGTAGCCATTTAAGGCATCAGCAGGAAGTAGCCAGGTAAGAAAGACAGCTACAAGTCAAGGGCCCTTTCTGCATGGTTTGCATGCAAGCCAACATTGCTGACTGTGGCAGCCTAGGTAAAGCTGTGTTTTCCAACATCAGCAACCTTTAAGGGAATGAACCCACAAACTTTTGCATGGAAAGCAATGATTTTTTGTGATTCCAGGGCATACTGAATAAGGTTCCCTTGAGATGCCTTTATACCTATGAGCTGAGGTCAATATCTAACTCTAGTTTAATCACAGTAATCCAGAAAAAAGAAACAAGACAGTTTTATTTACTTTATTATTTGAACGCAAATGTGACTAATTAGCTCTGACTTTTTCTAGCCCATCTGCCCTTAAAACTGGTGCTGTCAGATACGTTCCATTTAATCTGTTTAAATACTTTTCTTGAGTAGTCATGACATTGAGCAATTAATTAACTGAGCAATTAATCAAGTCCACTAGGGAAGTAAGCTTTCTGAATATGAATTCAGCAAATGTCCAATGAAGAACTATTCTAATAATACTTTGTCTCTGGCAAAACCTCAAACATTTAATCTCCTAAGAGAAAGGTAATTCTCATCATAATATTATTATAATATACTGTATTAGAAAAATATTAACTATTTTCTGTTTGTGCATAATTAGCCCTCTACAAAGCGTGTGCATTCAAAAAACAAGGAAGTGGATTATAATGTATGGAAAACGACCATTTGAGAGACTTTTTCAAAAGATATGACAACTGCATATAGCACATAGTTTTGCCTATCACAGATGGGGCAGGGGGTGTGTGTGATTTTTAACTAAGCTTCCATTAGTTTGCAAAACAGCTAACATGGAATCCAGACAGTCTGGTGTCATACACATCAGGAAAGAATTTGACAACAGAAATAAGCAAGCACCCCATTGCTATCCAAAAGGTCACATCTTCCTTCCTCCCCTTAGGCTCTTAGGCGCTTTATCTTGTTCAGAACACGTAGCTTTGACTTTAACAATTACTCACCTGCATGGCTGCAAGAACTTCTGGATCACTGAGAATTTCATTGAGACCTGGCATACCTGCCATCCCTGGCATACCTCCAGCCCCAGGAAAGCCACCTGAAAATCCAACACAAGAAAAATGCATGATGAAAAATATTTAACTCACCTATACAGTAATTGTGCTCACTGAGACCACGACATACTGCCCTTGCCACATCTCTAAAGCCATGTCTTCTCTAAGGCTACAGCTGGTCCAGTCAATGGAAAAACAAGGTCTTCACCTTCTCCTTCTGTGAAGACCTGCATCTTATTTCATCCATGTTTTTAACCCAATTGAATAGGAGGCTTGTAATGAGTACAGTTCTTTTCCTGGTTAACTTAAATGAGGTAGATCTCAAGCTCAGGAACACAAGGAGTTTGAATGTCTGGCATGAACAACTTAGGGCAGAAGCAGCTCAGTAGTATTATGTTCCAGGCACATTCCACATTTGGCAGGAACTTTAGGTTTTGAAAAATTGTACCACCAATGGGGGAAAAAACAACAAAACACCAAGAAAAATAATCTTGAAGCAAAATGCTTGAGGTTCTCTTACAGAATCCTTATTCAGCAGCTTCCCCAGCTGTGCTGAGCATGACACATACGGTCTCTATCTGGCTGCTGATCCAACTGGAGCATGCACACAGCCTAACTCAACTCTCAACTGCACCTCAATCTTCAAGAGCATTAGCACTTTTCTTTCTCCCCAGTTCATTGTGTAACATGGAGAGTCTGATTTTTGTGACGCTGTCAAGGATAACTTTTCTGTAAGGTAATCTGTACTACATCCTTTAAGAATTATTCTGTTTAACAACAGCTTGCAACCAGTACAGACTTCCCTCACGCTCAATCCAAATTTTCAACTTGAAAACATCAAGCAAATTCTGCTTCTTTTGTTTTCCCAGACCTAAATCCTTTCATTCTGTTATCCTTCAATTATTGATTTCTGTCTTCCCCCTACTTGCTACACAGCATCAATCCTCTTCAAGAGAAAGAAACCCATCCCTCTTACCACTCCAAGACTTATTTGTATATAAGTTCTAAACCTCACATGAGATCTTTCTCTGTGTATTGAGAACAAATGCTATAAAGACTGCAGTTATAATACTGCATATTATACTGTTTCCATATGGAAACAACAGCCACCTCTACCTCAAGTATTGTTGCTTAAAAATAAAATACCTGGGAAGCCACCTGGGAAGCCACCAAACTGAGCTCCTCCTGCCTGTCGTCTTGCTTCTTCCTCCTGTAGATGAAAGCACATCATTCCACACAAAACAATGGAACTGCAGCCTGTTTTTTACTACTCAACTGGGTTTAGGAGTAAAAAAATAGCTGAGACTGTTTCAGGCAGATATGCTATCCCAATAAACAAAGCACTCTACTATGTTCAAAACCACTGACAAGAAATTGCTCTGCCTATTCTTAATTTTGTACATGATTGCAGGTTAGTTAGCAGTCTGTTCCTACTGAATATGAACTGTGCAATTTGTTTTAGCTCCCCAACTGTATTTTTAGAACTCCCACCCCCCACATATTAAAATTTATCATTAAAGCACAAAAAAACCCCAAAGAAACTATGCCAGGAATAGAGGAAGAGAAGCAAAGTATTCGTCTGAATTTAAAACCTCCCACTCTGGGATACACAAGTACTTTAAGTGAAAAATATTCTGGAACACTCATAAAATAACTGACTTCTTGAAATACAGAATTAGTAGAGATTCCAGAGACTGTTTTTGTCACATGCAATAAAACCAGATGAACTCAAATGCCCTCTTCTCCAGATTTCATTATCGGTCAAGTAAGCAAGACAGAAACCAACTCTCTAAAACTTAAAACTTAAGGTATTTTTTCCTCTGTAATTCTTTTAAACCAAAATAACTATGAAACTCTCCAAATAAGAAATATTAAAGCCTAAATATTCACCCTTTGTGCTTTCTCATGCTCCTCCCGTGCCTTCTTCACTCTTTCCATTCTTTCCTTGATTTCCTTTTCTTCACGCTTACGCTCATATTTTCGTCGATGTTCTGCAATTTTCTGAGCCTGTCACAATGGAATACCATGAGTTCCTATACATTTCTAGCATACCACACAACATATTTCAATATAAAATACATGTGAGGACAACCAACTGGTTCTACCAGTTCTTAAATTTTGCATCCTAAAAGCTTCTCTGTTTTAGGATCCATTTGCTACTTCTTTCCCATGGCAATTAGTCATTCGTGTCTACTCAACCCTGACTGGGTTCACCAGAACACACACTCTAGCATAATTTTTTGCAGTAGTTTTGGGACTTGCATCATCGCTAGAACTTGAACATGCTATTATTCCACGTCCCTTCATGTTTTTATGCTAAAATATTGATTTCTCTGGGGCTAAAACCAGCAACTGCCCTGGAAAAGGGCACAATAGGAAGTATAATTCCCACTGCACAAACACATTTCTTAGATAGTGTTACTGCTGTTTCAGATGCCTCTACAGCATGTACAGACCAACTCAAGCAGACCAAAGAATTCCTCTATCAAACCAAGAAAGGGCTGGTGGGGAGGAAGTTTGCTTCCTCTTACTAATTTTTCCTCAAGCGTATTAAAGCTACAACCCCAGCAAAAGAGGAATTAACAATCTTCCCAAGGCTCCTCACTCAGGGCTCATTATAACAACAGAACTAACAGCAGCACTGCTTTCCTCAAAACAGAATGTATCCTAATAAATCACTACAAATATGGTTCATGATTTCACAAATAGTGTATGATGGCTACTCTGCACCATTCCGTAACTAAAAAACAAAAACCAAAATCAGGGTGCCAGAACAAAGATACTACTACCACAATGGATACTCTTGTATTCTTTAAGAGCACTTAAAGGAAAAAATTACTTTATAAGTAGCAGAGCTTTGATACAACTTATTTTAGCTAGGAGATACTCATTCCAATTTACATCATTCCTAAGTGCATCAGGAATGCAGCAGGAGGCAGCAGGAATGCTAGAAAGCAAATCCAGTACATGCTATCGGATCCTGATGTCACTGTCATTTAATGGCTTGTTAAGAGAGAGGTAAGTGTTCTGTTTGCTTTTCAATGAAGCATGAAGAGTTTCCAAAGTTTAGAGTTTCATTATTTCTAAGTATTTTTCACAGAACTAAATGCTTTAGCTGAAAGTGCTACATAGTAAAAAATTCCAGGAAAGCTTGAAGTGAATAAATTAGATGAATGCATCCTTTTCACTTACTAACGATTTTGAAAATCACCCATGAAAAGATCATATGTTTTTCCTAGAGCTACATACACAAATTCCCATTCAGTCAGCAACTACACATCAATATATCACAGATACTCTGCTGTTTCTGTGCTCAAGCAGATTAACTGGGAAAGAAAAGGTTTCCCCTCAGCCAAGCATTAAGTATACTTCTTATGAAAACCAGTTGAGACCTAAGACCTAATTACATTAATCACAGATCAATAGTCTCCAAAACAGAAGACTAATGGGTTGTAAAATGGTTTCCATTGTCATTTTGCTGGAGACAGTAAAGACATGGTAGAAAAGCTGAAAGCTGAAGTTATTAGACACAGGACTGTTTATGCATGTGGGGGGTTTAAGCTTGACTGGTTGCCAGATGCTCACTAAGCTGCTCCCTCACTCCCCCCTCCTCAACAGGAGAGGGAGAGAAAATAAGAAGGAGAAGCTCTTGGCTTGAGATAAAGACAAGGCCACTCACCCACTACTATCAAGGGCAAAACAGACTCAACATGGGGAAGATTGATTTAATTTATTGCCCATTAAAAATGCAGCAGGATGATGAGAAAGAAAAACAAAACTAAAGCCACCTTCTTCCTGATCCTCAGCTTTATTGCTTCATTTCCCTTTCTTCCACTTCCTCCCCCTACTCTGAACAGCATGGTGGGGTAGGAGCTGTCATCAGTTCACTGTACTTCTGCCACTCCTTCCTCTTCACACCTTTTTCCTGCCCCAGTGTGTCTGCCCCACATTATGCAGTTCTTCACAAACCGCTCCAGTGTGGTAGTCCCCACAAGGTATAGTGCTTAAATAGACGCATGGGTCTCCCATGAGCTGCAGCTCCTGCCACCAAACCAGCTTCTGTGCAGGCTTCTCTCCACAGACTGTAGTTTCTGCCAGCAGCCTTGCTCCAGCGGACTCTCCATGTGCTGCAGCTTTCTTCAGGGCACACCCACTTCCTCTGCCATGGGATCCTCCATGGGCTGCAGGGTGGATCTGCTCCACTGTGAACCTCCACAGGCTCAAGAAGAACAACCTGCTTAACCATGACCTTCTTGACTGGCTGCAGGGGAATCTCGGCTCTCATGCCTAGCACACCTCCTCCCACTTCCTTCTTCACTGATCTTGGTATCTCTGCAGGGTTGCTCCTCTCATATTTTTCTTCTTTACTGCCCTCCCTCTCACAGCTGTTATGCTGCATTTTTTAACCCTTTCTTAAATATGTTATCACAGAAGCACCACCGGTGTCACTGACTCGCTCAGCTTTGACACCAGTTGGAACTGGCTCCTTCTCACACAGGGGCAGCCTCAGGTCTCTCCTTACAAGAGGCCAACCCTACAGTCTCCACCTTTCCCCAAACTTCCTATGTAAACCAAATACAATGCAACAGCTGCCGTCGTTGGTATGTCAACCACTTCAAAGGAACAGGCAAAAACACATGAAAAAGAAAGCCTGCTATCAATAGTGTAACATTTGTTACACAGAAGTTCCTCAGCAGATTGCTGAGGTCGGCTATAGGAGAAGAGCTGAAAACCAGTTGTGCAGAGCTGAGGCTGCCCTCATGGGGCTGACTAACGAAAGTACAAACTACAGGAAAATGCTCCCTTCGGAAAACATGCTTAAGGACAAAGCTCTGATCAGCTCAGAAATATCTTGGGGATAAAATCCATTATCAGCTATCTCTTGCTTTTCTGAAGGTATTTAATCTAGATTCTAAAGTACCTGGCAAACTTCAACTGCTTCAGATTCTTCTGCCAAAATTTTGAAAAGGAACATATTTCATATTTCAGTTACATGCCCAGCCCCACACACTCAATTTCTCTACACACAGCCATAAAGAGCTGTTACTGAAGACAGAAGTGTTTACAAACTCAGTCTGAAATGTCGGAGACACATGAACATATTTCTTCCAGACAATGCCTATCAAAGAATATGAAGGGAGCTATGTCATTCAGACAAATACAGGAAAGACCTCCAACATTCCTCCCCACTTACTCTTGGCTGCACCTCCTTCAGCATGGCACTTGCATCTTCATCATAATCCAGTTTACAAGCTAATGCAAGATCATGAGCAGCCTCCTCCCAGTGGCCAAGGAGTCTGGAATTCAGAAGACAACAGCAGTCAGAAGGAAAAACTGAACACTTACAGCTCTTCAAAATGTTTAACCATGCATCATTCAGAATTTTTACCTAGAGCTTGGACAAGTTTAATAAACATGGTGTTTTCACTAAGCTGCACACTACAATACCATTACAGGAGACTTGCTTGCTTCATATCCATACAGTAACTTTTGCTTGAAGTAACAACGAGTAAAAAACTCTCCATTGAGGTCATGTTATTGTCTGTTATAAAGAATGATCTAACAGGAAGAAGGTACCCTAGCTAAACACATAAAGCACATCAAGAAAAATATTCTGCACCACTAGGCACATGTTTAGTATATACATTCAGTGTTCTGTGCAAGTCTACACCACTAGTAACCCCTCAAGTGAAATGGACCCTCTTACTCAGCACTCAAACTTCCCCACTGGATGCACCATGTCTTAATTGAAGTGGTCATGTAAGCCTCTGTGCACACCTCATTACTGTTAATCTATACATACTCCTGACAATTAAAAATTGATGCAAATGGTAGTATTACTCTAAATGGTCAAAGGACTTCTGCTCACAGACAAAGCTATTAATCTAAACTATCCTCCAGTTTTCTCACTCTCACACTATAAATTAAAACTGCAGACACCAACAAACTACTCTCTGAACACTGTCTAAAGCTTTTTCTTTTTAAGTTATATTAGCATTTTCTTCTTCCACTTTTGTACAGTACAGAAGAATTGCCACCTTTTTTCTCTGATTTATTGCTATTAAAAAAAAAAAAAGAACTATAGTTGGGGGTATGCCTAACATCATTTTAAATAATTTTACTGTTTGCTTAGTAACATTTCTCAATTGCAACAAATGGTACCCTTAATAAGCATGCATTTAAATTTACTATGTAGAAGAGCTCTAGGACCGAAGGAATAAGGACAGCAGAGAAATGTTCAAGAATTATAGGTTATAGTAAAAAAGCCCAACAAACTAAGTGAAAACAAAAGACCTCCAAACAAATAAAACACGCAGTCCTAGATCTCATAATCTTTACCAAATGATTAGACAATGTTAATCAGAAAAACAGTAAGTCATTAGAAGATGAGGGGGGCGGGATGGGATGGGGGATGACAGTACCAGGAGGACTACTCATAAATTGCCACCAATAAATCACCTTTCTATTCTCTAAGCCACATACGCAGCACAATGGTTTCTTGGCTCATGGCTACTGCTCTCAGGAACAAGACAAACAGTTCAGAGACAGAGATGCAAGAATGTATGAACAGAACTCCTCCCCCAAGTAAAGATAATATCAAGTACAGGTGCAGTTCATTACCTGTGTGCTTTCCCCCTCCACTTATAGGTCTGTGCTGAGTCAGGATTAATCTTGATAGCTCTGTCACAATCTCTAATGGCAGCATTTGGCTTCTGTAGTTTCACAAAAACACTGTGGGAACAAGAACATTTATCATACACGTTGAAATACCAAGTTACTAACTTAAGATGAAAATAATTTTGGGTGACTAACAGGCAAGCTAGTGAGATAATAATGCATTTGAAGAGCTGAGTTCAAAAAGATTTTATAGTGATAACAAAGTTGATAAAATTTAGTCTCACCCTCCCAGCATTGTAGGTGAATAATTAGCAAGAACTGAAAGCATTCATTGTTCAGACTCAAGCCTTACTCAAGAATAACATCAATGCAGAAGGAGAAGATACATATATGCAAAGGACAGTTCAGACCCCCAGTGCTTGGGGTCTATATCCAATGGCACCTAGCAATTTGAACAAAACAACAATAATATTCAGGATGTTGTATTGCACAGTCTTTAACACAGTAACACAAAGAAAGCGTGAGGAGTTATACAGGCTACAAGGATCAACAGCTAGAGTCATGAGGAAAAGGAGGTAGAGATGAGTCATCAAAATCAAAAACAGCAAAATAAACACAAACTCAGCAAGAAGCCCCAATCCCTTGTCAGTTAAATATAAAAACTGAAAATTTTACAACACACAGGCATACCAGACTAACTAGTAGAGTGCTACTTTAGGAGGTTCGAATAATTACAATTAAAAATCTCTGACAGAAACACTAAAAAACATTCCTGAATTGACAAAAGTATTCAATATTCAACATATTCCACTTCAGAACTTCTACATCTAATTCTACACCTCCCTTTTATATCTACTTGAAAACAATTTATCAACAATTCCTGTAAGTAACTTAATTATTAAGGTTTGTTATAAAGCAAGCACAAAGTCACACATTCTCTTCTAGGAACAAACAGGCAGACAGGGTGTCAGGGAAGTGTCCCAAAGCTACACCTCACCAATGAGAGCCATTCCAATGTTTCTGGCTCCACAAAGCCCCTAGTCTCTAACACAAAAACCCCCCAGAACCAAAACCACGGATTACTCATAGCACTTATCAGCATGAAAAGTTTTCCAATATCCTAATATATGATACATTTCTTTCTACAACAGACCAAATTGAGGGAACTTTTAAACTTCTCCTAACATTCTTATTTTTCATTGCTACACCCAGTCCTGAGAAAATATGGCACTGTAAGAGATTTTTAAAATACTGTTATGATGGCAACAACAGTGTATTAAGGTACTCAAGTGGTGTTACATGCAAAAACTTTGAAATGGAAAGGAAAAAAACAGCAAGGCAAGTACCACTTAAGATGTATTACAATGAAACAGTTAAAGGACACTAATTAATCTCATGAAAGTTGAAGTTTTCTTTGAATAATACTTTGCTATGGAAAATATCCACTAAGTTATCAAGTCATCCATGGTTAGTGGTCTTTCGTGTAAGAACAGAAAGAAAAGATCTGCTTCTGCAACCCATACTGGTCCAGCCTTCCTGAAGAATCAGAAAGATAAAGATGTTTGTACACTATGAATTTAGAAAGCTCCCAATGCATTGTCTGCAGTCTGGTAGATGTTATTAGCAGTAAGGTGGGTAGAGAATGGGCTGCTGTCCTGTTCAAACATAAGACTGTTGAACAGAACCGTCTACAGACAGAAGATTTGGTCTACTAATAAATTCGTTTAGCAGGTACAACAGGGAGAGAATTCACAGGATTCCTAATTAAGTTTGCATCTAAACAGAGTATCGTTTCAATCATCATCTTAATCCCACAATAAACTTCAGATTTTACAAGTGTTTCTAATCTAGCATTATTCTATCTCAACATAGCAAAAGCAGTATTGTTGAGGAATACTTTCAGTGCAGGTAGCTCCATGTGCAGCTGCAGTGTCATCTGAAGACTGAACTCTTGTGCTGAGAGCCCCAGGCAAGAACTGGTGTCAGCCTTTGCACCTGTGGCCCAGCCAGGTGACTGGACACTCTGAGACACAGCAGGAGCCCACGACCCCAGACTTTCACAAGCACAGACTGTGAGGGTATAAAAGCCCGGGGCTTCCATTGTTTGGGGTCCCTCCTCAGAGGGAGGGATTTGTTATTTTGTTATTGCACCATGATTAAATTATTTTAAGGATCCAGATGTCTGAGACTCTGCTGTGGGAAACCCAGGGTCAAGACAGTAAGGAAACCTGGTCTGACCCTGTGAGTGTGGGGGGTATAGCTGCAAAGGTGTTTCAATCCCAGCTCAGTGTGAGTGTGACTGCCAGGGTACCCTCTGGAAGGTCAGATGGGAAAGTATCCTTAATGTTACCACAATGAATTTTGGAACACCATTCTGTTATTTACTCTATTATGAAGATTATATGGCTGCTTCAGGAAATCTAGCAAAT
The DNA here is from genome assembly GCA_013400515.1 of Erpornis zantholeuca. Classification (NCBI taxonomy): domain Eukaryota; kingdom Metazoa; phylum Chordata; class Aves; order Passeriformes; family Timaliidae; genus Erpornis; species Erpornis zantholeuca. The sequence goes on along the minus strand of VZTN01024679.1, from coordinate 765,431 downwards.
CAAATATAAGAGAAACTGCAATGAACACTTCCCTTTCCCTCCTGTGTTTTAAGTTTACATAGATCCTCAAGTTGCCTTATATTTAGACTCCTTAGGGAAAATAAAAGAACAGGCAGAAACATAAATCACTAGTTTATGACTCACCTTGCCCTCTTGGCATACAAGATGGCCAAACAAGGATTCAGCTTGATAGCATCCGTGAACAAGTCAACAGCCTTCTGAAGGTCCCCTAAATGTAAGTTTCAATCAATATGTAATGAAATTACATCCAAATTCCCAAACCTGCCTTACATAGTGTTATGTACCTAGACACTTCTTAGATAAAACATTATCAACAAAGAAAAACCAATTTCTTCCTCTTGCTATGTTACTTAAGTACAAACTCCAAAACTAATGCTTGAGAAGAGATATTTTCCCAGTTAAATTTGTGTACTTAACTTTGAATGCAATCAAATAGAATGTCACATCTTTATTATACACCTTTTCACCACCTTAAGACAAACCACTGGAGACACTAATCATAATATGGAGGGAACTACTATTATGATCAATGTGTAATTAAGATGCTGCAGTACCTCATTTCCCCCTCCCACCTTTCCCTAAACTATGGCTACCTTGGAAAAACAGTACTTGAAGAAGCTTTCATGTTCTAGATAGTTTTGGGTATCCAACAAGAAGTATGTTTCCTCTTCCTTGAAAGCATTCAAAATGGTCCAAGAGATTTACCTTCTTTTTTATAATAGGAGAACCAAACCTAATGTCCCCGAATAAGTACTAAAAAACAATTTATCACCTTCACTGAGAGCATTTATTGCTTCAATCTTCTTTTCATTAGCTTGATCTGCCATCTCTTCAGTTACCTAACAAAATAAAATGAAAAACACATGCAAACCCTAAAAGCTGTGGAGTCCAGGCCAGAATTACCACACTAAGACCACACTAATGCCAAAAGAGAAAGCTTCAGTTTTCCAATTCCAGAACCTTAATTTTAATTTGCAATGAAATCACAGTTCAAAAAAACCCACAAAACCTTTGCTTTCAGCTTGAAGACACTTGTCAACATTATTTTTAGCCATAAAACACTTGAAATCAAAGTTGAATAATGGCAGAATTCTACATATCTAGTTTGCATGGGTGTTTTGATAAACTTCTTTGGCATATTCTGACCTTTGGCATATTCTGACCTTCCACAATTAACTTTTTGATTGACCCTAACCTTGAATAAGAAAAGACTGTGATTTTAAGCCGGTAAGTTTTCTGTTTAGAAAGGAAAAGAGCCAAAACAAGAGCTGGCTACACAGATAATAGAGTACTCATCCTCCCTCAGTTGCTATCCTTGATGACACTCAAACCCTCTTTCTATCTTTCCTACTGCCACATTGAAAATACTTTGCTTACCTCCACATTTTCATCTCCCATTTCTTGAGGGTCATCGTTGTCTGGTTCAATCACTCCCTCGTTATCAATTTCTGGGGAAAAAACCAAAAGGAAGATTAAGCTCCATCTACAGAGATAGGATTTTCAGAATCATTTTCACATTGGCAAAATGCAATAAAGTCACTATTTTCCCCACCTAAATCACTCTCTTCACTTTCTGGTTCAGGTGATTTAACCGGCTCCTCTGGGTGTTCCTCTGCTTTGCCCTGAGAGAGACACATATTTGTAAGCACACATTATTTCTGACTGATGCTCTATTTCCACTCTCATAAATAACAATGTATTAGAAAAATCAGATCACTATACAGATGAACCATTTTATTTTTAAGATACTAATCTCCTTTTCCCTCCTCTCAGATTAAGTCTATCATGTATGCAAATATTTAAGAGCCCAAATCTGGATTTATGAACTTCTATTATTGGTAAAGATGGTCCTTCAAATTTTGTAATTCAATAACCAAAACCAATTAATCCAAATAACACCCAGTTCAGATCCAGTTTTGCAGTGATTACTAACCAACCCTTCCAATCTTCCTCCCTTCCCTCACACATTCTCTGTATCAAAAATTCTCTCAATCTAATACTATTAAGCTAAGATCCTTTAGCAGGCAACAATAAGCTGATGACAGTGATTTAAATATTGTTTTCATTTGCCAAGGTCTGAGACTGTTGCCATACATACTTAGAATATTTTTAAAAAAAATTTAAATGTTTTCTTATCAACTTCTAATTTCATCCAAATCCCACAACTTAGCATGTCCTGTCTATTATCACAGATACAAGCTGCTTGTCTTCATACTTAGTGTCACACACTATACTCAGTACATACTCACAATCCCTCCATATAGCTCTAACTAGCCCATAATTCCAGCATCCACTGTCTTGTTAAATAAATTAAAAATCATCTTTTTTTCAAAAGAATTTCAAACTTGAAATAATCCTGATATAAATATCTACAGGGCAAATTTATTTTCCCGCTTAAAATAAATGAACAAAAAACAACATCTTCCACAATACTGCCTTAAAAATTTGATTCTTCAACCGATCACTTTATTACTTATCATGCTCATTAATATTTCTTTTCATTAAAAGATTATAATTTAATCCACTAATGACTAGAGAAGTGGCTTATAAACAGACAAGAGAAAACGAAAAACAAAACAAAACAAAACAAAAAAAAAAAAAAAAAAACCCAAAAAAAAAAAAAAAAAAAAAACTTAAGGGATTTTGAATTTAAAAAAAAAAAAAAAACCCGAAACAAAAAAAAAAATCAAGACTGTATGGCATTTGCATTTCAGAGAACATCAGGCATTCAGGATTAGGGAAATGGAGCATGATAACACTTGAAATTAACCAGGAAGCCATCTGTAACAAGTCATCTACAACATACAACGGGCAGGCTTCAGACTGAACTCTCACATTCACCCTCCCCCATCTGAATGAAAACTGACAGTAATTTTTCCCCTTCTGCTGCTCAGTAATTTTGTCAGCATCAATATTCACTGATAGATTCTTCATATCTCACCTTACTTGTCTCCTCGGTGGAGGCATTGGCTGGAGCAGGCGGTATTGTGCCTCCCATACTTTTCAGAAAGACAGACACAAGACAAAACAAAACAGTAAGATTATCAAAATAGTGACATGTATTTTATTGATTCAAATCCTGATCATCTCAGCTTTTTGTTGTAACACAAAACATGAAGATCCATTTCACTGTCAAAGCAGCAATAGAGTATACACTTCCCCAATTTTCTCAGTGTAATGCAATGCACACTGTCTGTTGTACAACTCCATTGAGACTTGCACTCACTCACATCACCCTTCACCCACCCACCCTTTCTCACAAGGAAAAGCTGCCTCTTGGGTAAATGGATTTTCTTCTTTAAGTGTAACTTATGTTTGAATCAAAACTAGGTATTATGATTATAGATATTACTAAAATTATTTTTTGAACAGAGGCAAAAGAATTAAAGAGAACAGCCTAAAAGGCCTATGCAATTAAAAAGCCCTGCTGCCTAGAAAAAAAATTCTCTTACATACTGCAATATTCCTGCTTTTCCTTCATTTCAGTAAAGGAGTAGTCTTTGTAGAGACAGCATTCTGCCAATATAGAATAAACTTCCACATGATATTGACTTTAGTTAGCAGCCAGGAATAAGAAGCTGAATTCTCCAGCTGTGAGACAGAACACCTAATCATACCTACGACAGCATGTCACAAGGAATACCATTCCCAGCCATCCTGTGCTCTGAATTTACACCTACTGATGGTTTTCATAAAAACAATTCTATGAACTCAACAACCAACTCCTTGGGGTCCCACAGAAGATGGTTAGATGGGATATAAGGGAGAGGAGGAGGTGGGCAAACAGGGATGGGCAGGAGGAATTGGAAGGATATAGGACTATCTGCTTTCAGGACTTGGTACAACATAAAACTGTATCCCAAGGACGAGAAGTTATAGCTTCTTAAGTCAAGCTACTGCAGTCCATTCTCCCCTCTTTTCCCCCTCCTGTCAGCAGCACCAACTCAGAGCCAGGCCTCAAACTGGCTGAAAACAAACCTAAATAAAGAGGGATAGGACAGTGTTAGGGTTGAATTGGGGGAGAAGAGGTAGAAGAGTGAGAAGGAGCTGACACAGGTCCTGGCATAGAGCCCAGCAGCAAAAGGCAAGAAACAGCACTAAACTACTTCTCATTTACAAGGAAAAACTGTTTAAAAAAGCCAAAATCAACTAAGCAAACAACAACAAAAAAAATCCAACAAGTGACAAACCCCAGCATGTTCTGAAGCTTTTGCAACAATCTCCATGTGTCCCCGGAATGCTGACATTACTTAATCAAAGTTACACTGCAAGGACTAAACAACTGAGAAATCATTATCCAGCCAGGCAGAAAACATGTACTAACTGTTTCTCCTAAATTTTTGCCCTCATAGGCTGACAATAGAACACATAACTCTCTATTAGTCTCTAAAAACCAAGGAGAGGTCTACAGGGACCATCTAATGATGCCCTGGAACTTTTCTTCTGCATTAACAAAACTACAAATTACAAAGCATTTTAGCAGAGCTAATAGTTAATATCCATGGTATTAGCTGGTTTTAAGTCTGACACCTTAAATCACCTCAAGATTGAAACAACTTAGTCAGTCTCCTCTGTTCTCTTCATATCCCTCAGAAAATTATCCAAGTTTGAAAAATGTTTACCAATATACATGCATGTTTTATAATATGCTATTTCATTAACCACCAAGGCTAAACAGATTCACTCACAGTACTTGAAAATATTTTTGCTATCCTGGCAATCTCTGGTTCAACTACAGTTATAATCCCAGAATTAAAAGAAAGTCACTCTAAAATCTCATAACCCAGTACTTGATTACGACAATTAAATACACAGCAGGGATATATGCAAAGTTTGCAATGTATTAAGCCTCAGCAGGACACGGAAACACAAGACACTCTTGTAGGAAAAGGCAGGTAGTGAGCTGTAGAAAAAGCACAGACACACACAAAGAGTTTCAATTGCGTGATGCCACTAACAACTGGGAGTTGTCAGGACTCCATTGCAACAGTGACTGCACATTTCCACTCATCGCAGCCATGAGAAGTGTCACGTTTATGACTTTTTGAAAGAACTGCAAATGCGATTTCTGCAACCACGTTTATTATTGACAGCAAAAGTACATTTAGAGAGAAACTGGATTACCGTGAATTCAAAAGTGTAAAAACCTATTGGAACGAAACATCAAAAAAAAAGCAAAAAGCCTTATTCATCAATTAGGGATACTGTGTTTTCTTTTTAAAGACTGTTATTGTTTCTTTGTTCAATTGCAGGGTTTTGAAACGTGTTTCTTTTAATGACTCATTTCATAATAATGCAAGTAAAACATTTGTATTTTTATGCAATTATGAAAAAAGCAGCTTGACAAAATTAATGTCAAAACACTTTCCAAACACACTCATGTACTACTGTATGCTTTCTCTACAAAGAGAATCTATACAGAAATTAAATACAACTTCTAGGCAGAACAAGGGTTAGAAAACTACAAGTGCATGAAAACAGGTAAGACTTAAGGTTACTGATGCAATATTAACAGCTAGTCAGAAATAAAGCATCCCATTCTGGCTTCATGAGTAGTTAGCATAATTTAAATTAGAATCCCTAGGTTTAGGGAAAAAAAAAATCAAAGCAATTAGCAGAATTTTAGCTGAAAAGTTTAATGGTGGATTTAGTATCATTTAGTCATTATTCTTATCACTCCTAACACTACCTAGGTAAACAAACCTATGTCTTTCAGATTAAGACAGGTAGGCCAGACACAGATATAAGAGTTATCGAGTTTATTTCCACCTGAAGGCAGGCCATGCTGTTTGAAGCAGTTTCCAAAGGCCCTATAAACGTGCTTAATAGTTCTACTGCAAACAGCACTATTACATAAAGGCAGAGAGAAACCCACCAGAAATCCAGACAGTTTTGCATAGAAAGTAATTTGGGTACCACTACCACCATCCAAGTGTATTATTTAGGCAAATATATAACTCAAATATATGAGGAAAACCAGAAAACTTGAGAGAGCTGTAGGAGGTTCTGCTCTGAAGTATTTTTTAACTTTTGCAATAAAGATATCCAGTGAAGACTTTACATATAAAAAAACATGCCATGGCTCTAAATATAACTTCCATAGTTATAAGACAAGCACCAAATACAAATCCTAGTAATTAATCTGGAAATTAAAGCCCCCCTGTTAACACGGAGAAAGTCAGATGGTCATCTTTCCATTCCCCAACACTTTCTTTGGTCAAAAGAAGTCAGTGTTCTTCCTCTCCCTCTTAAATTAGTCTGTCCACACCTTCATATTTATGCAACAGAAGTACTGGAAGAAACCTAGAGTAAGGCGCTAAGGTATTGTATGCAGTAACAAAAGGAATAAAGACCTGCAGTAGGATGAAATAGAGACTGATCTCCTTCCTAAGCAGAGGTACATCCACTGTCAGTACTGCAAAGCCAAGTTCAGCCAAATACAAGTGGTTTTACAACCACAGTATTATTCAGATGCATAACAAACTTAAATATCGCTGTAAAAGAACATGAATTAACACTTCATTGTAGCCATTTTCATTATAGGACATATTGCAAAATGCCGATGTTTACTTCTATAAATACATGCGCACATATATACATCTATAAACACAAAACCCTGCTGATTCAGATTAACGCAAATTTTCTAAAATAATTCCCACTTTGTCACTAGACAAAAATCGTTTAAACTCGCTTTGCATAAAATGCGCACCTTGAAAGTATGTTCCTCACTTCTCAAGAGTTCTCTCGTGCAGCAGCCACAAAAGCCAAGCAGAGGTACCGTTAGCTGAACACAGAGGTTCTGTGGGTTCTCTGCCAGGGGCAAATAATCGGAACCCTTCTAGTCTCGTAGTTCTGGGAGCTCAGGGTGGAACCCAAAGAGGACTTTTAACTGAGAAGCATCTGTTACGACAGGCCCGGCTCACACAGAATACGTGCAGCGTAAACAGCAGATACCTAAACGGCTCGCAGGGAGCGGAGAATTCCACTACTTTTGAGACATTAAACTTCAAAGAGCAAAACACGTTTTGGATAGGAACTGTAGCTGCCAGGTATTTTGTGCTTTTGGGTACCAGGATGTAATTCAACGTCACTCAGCTCCCCACAAAATAGGCTCCTTTTTAAGACAAGCTAGCCAACTCTGCTGCGTAATGCGAGAATTATCTCAGTAAGTATTACTCTGAGGCTTTCCAAGCTGTAAAGCTGAGCCACTGAGATGGCTGGGGGACAGGTTTTTTTGCAATTGGAATAGCCAACATTAACGAAACAAAACAAAAAATTAACAAGTCTTTTTAGCGCGCCGGGAGTAATCCCGGCGGGAAGAGGAGAAGAG
>VZTN01024679.1:722704-757476 GCA_013400515.1 Erpornis zantholeuca | reverse complement strand
GGCGCAGAGAGGCCCCGCCATGCGCCGTTTGGCCCGGCCATGTCGCGCCTCCCGCAGCAGGGGCTCGTCCTGGCGGCCAGGGGCTGGCGCGGCGCCGCAGGTCAGACACCCCTCCTACCCCACACCCCGACACCGCCCGCGGGTCCGCTGGCGACACCCAGCTATGGCCGCTTACAGCTCCGCTTTCGCTTCTCGCGCCGCGGGAAAGTGGCTCTTCCCGGCGGCGCATTGGTAGCCCCGGTCAGGGCTGGATTCTTGGAAAGAACGCGCACTAACTTGAAAAATAAAGCAACGGTGTAGAAAGCTCCTCCCTGCCTTCAAGGCGTTGCTTTATTTGATGCCCTCTGTGTCGTCTCGTTGCGAGCTGCCCTGTTTGTCTGCTGTGTATGTAGAGAAAAACAGTGGAAACACCAATTTGAAACTACACAGCACAAAAAGCTGCAGCTACATTTCACCGCCCGGCTCTCCATACTGAACGCTGCATGAACGCCCAGGCATCACATGGTGAACGCTGCGTGTTATGACTATTAGTTGTCGTGCATAAATGATCTTCAGTTAGAGGCTAATCATACTGGCTCCCACAGCAAATCCAGTCTGTGTATTTTGTTGTAAGGCTCGGAGTCTCAGCTACCCCAAAGACAGATATTTTGCTTGTGTTATCCCTGCACATGCTAGTGAAGAGTTAATAGCACTCGTTCTAAGAATCCTGTGCCATGTTGTGGCAAGCACAAATTGGTTTTGAAGTAGGCACATCGTGAGTAACATAAAGAGCAACCAATTTCCAAAACATCAAATAGATGTTTACCTTCTGCCTACCCTCTCCTTCCACGTCTTGAAGATTTGTATTCAAGCAAAAGCAGTTCTTCAGTTGCAAAATGCTGTGACTGAGAATTCTAAAGTTTCTGACAATTCCTTTTTAATTTTAGATTTTGTCTTATCATGCCCATCCCCAGCTCACAGATGCTTGCTTGTAGTTGTCTTTAAAACTCACCTGCTGTGGCAGTGTGTGGGTTTGGAAGCGGGATATGTAACTATTCAGTTTGGCTAATGCTGAAGCCATGGAAGGTCAATACATGAACTGGGACTCTTGGGTATTTTCCATACAAGAAAAAAAAAACCACATTCCTGTATAAACCTGTGTTATTTGACGGTTTCTATGCAGCATTATTAGTAAAAAACAGAACTGGAAAGGCCTTGAAAACTGTATAATCATTCCAGATGAGTAAAATATTTTGAAAACATAGTCAAGAAGAGACAATATACAAGTGTGGTGCTTGGAGCCCTGAGGCATTTGAGGGAACCAAGGGAGGGAGAGCGCAGAGTCCCTCATGAACACCAGTTGTATGAATTGGGATGTGCAAACCAACAGAGCTTCCTGGGTTTTCTCACTGTGTTGTCAGGTTTAGCACATGTTTGTTTCTTTCTATCTGTTCTATGAATATTTGATTGAGTTTTGTGCACATTGTTTTATAAACTAGTGTGATGCACAGCAAATGGAGAAGTTAAGGAGGGATATTTATGTCATATAAATGAAGGAATGCTGCCAAGAGTCTGATGACTAGACTGCAGTTCTGCAGTTTCCTAACTGGAAAGGCTTGGGGTTTTTTTTCACCTTGACATGGTGCATTTCTTTTCCCCTAGTTTGCAAGTCATGTGCTCTCCGGAGATTTTCCATCCAGCCTGCCCAGCAGAAGAAGATTCCAAACCGGTATTTGGGCCAGCCCAGCCCCTTCACACACCCACATCTGCTCAAACCCGGTAAGGTTTGGGCCCTGGGTGAGCCAGTCATTGATATTTTCTTGTCTCTGTTTTTCTGAGTGTATTGATTTGCTGACAACCATCTGTGGTTTCAGCTATTTATGATTACATCATTAACTAGTAATTATATTTAGTAGCTAATTTCCTTGTCTGAGCTGATTACAAAAATAGACTTCACATGTGATGACTTTTATACCTTCTTACTTTTTTCTTATTAAGTTTTCAGGGGTGTTTACTTGGGTGCTGCAGGCTTTTTGTGGCAGTGGCATTCTGGGGGCTCCTTGTCCTGCAGATAAATATGTTTTTTATTAAGAGGGAGTATTTCATGCAAGCTGAACTGTCAGAATGGTTTATATCCCATGTCTTGTGAATCACAAAATAAAGGTGCAGCTCAGCAAAGGTGAATGGGGAGGGACATTGATAGATGAACACCACTTGTCTACAGAATATGCCCTGTTCAGAGGAGTATTCAATATGAGGGAAAGGAGAAAAAGAAACTTGTGATTATGAAGTTAGACAGTAGTGATAAAAATGAAGCTCAGGTTGTGCATTTTTTGAGATTCATGAAAATGAGCATGTAGGCATAAGATGACCACAGTTAAATATATAAAACAAACAAACCAAAAAAAAAGCAGCAAAAATATATTCAAGGATATGTCCAGGAAGACATTCTGTGTTCTTCCATAGGTGGGTATAAAGGGAGAACAGATGAGTGTGTGTGTGTACATATGTCCTATACACACACACTTCTGTATTTAATTGTAGAATAATTCAGGTCAGAAGGAACCTCACACAATTAACAGGTTACCCCTGTGCTCAAAGCTGTGCTAACTTCAGGATTAGATTGAGTTGTTTAGGGCACTCATTGACAGCTCACAATTAATGAAGCTGATTCCTTCAAGTGCAGCTGAAACACTGGACATGAATTCTAGCTCTCCATAGCATTTTTCCATTTAATAAAGGAGAGGTGTTTTCCTTAAAATAATATGACATTGTTTTATTGCAATTGTTGTTTTAAAAAAGCAAATGCCATTAATGCAAAGAAAATTTCCAGGCCTGACAGTTGAAAGACATCTGGGATCCCCATGTTCCTCCCCATTGCAGCTTCTGAAATTCACTGGACTGTGGCAGCTAGAAAGCTGACTGGAATGCGGTGGAGCATAGGAAATTTGCAGTATAATTTTCAGAATTATGAGGCCAGATTGCATTAAAACAGTTTCTGTGTTCTCTGTCATTTCTACATTTTTAGAGTGAAATAAATGTGGTGCGATTGTTGGGTCTGTTTGGTTCTTTTTAAAGACTTTCACACCTAATAGGTATTGAGGATATAATTTAAAAGGTGTAAAATTTAATGCAGATACAACATACAGAATTTTCTTAAACTCCTTTGTCAAGGAAAAACATTCTAGATTAAACTTGTCCCTCACTGCGCTCATACAAGAATCCACTTGCAGTACAGTGAAATTATCAATTTTTGTTCTAAAATTGTCACTGTGTAATACATGAAAGAGGAAGAAAAGATTATCGAAGTGGAAGGTCAAGCAGTATCAAAATGCCATCTATGTTAAAGTAGGATGTTAGCTAAAGAACTGATTAAATCTCTTGTATTAATTTAGATCATAATTAGGGAGTCTCACAATTTTAAAAATACATACTTCAGCTGTTGGTTGTCATTTCAACTTCAGTCTTGTTTTGGTGAGTATCTTGATTGCTGTACTTCGTGTCTTTTTGGACTGGAGCAGTTGAAAGAGTACTTCTATCTAAGAGATCATTTGTTTACTTCATGTTATTAGAAGTATAGTATTTAACTGTGGAAAAATCTGAATTGTTAAATATAGAGAAAAGCTACACATGCCATAGAGAAGATCCCTTCCCTTAACAGGAGCCTGATGGCAGCATGCAGTCCATGGTTTGCTTCTGCCTGGAATCTTGTGACTGGTTAGACTCTGCAACCTTCTGCCTGATCTCCCAGAATCTCTGACACTCAGTCTGCCCCTGGTGGTTTAGAAATAGTCACTTTATGAGTTGACTTAGTGTGTATTTGAACAGACATTCTAGCTTTATCTGAAGAAATTAATGCACAACCTCAGGAGGCAAACTTCCTGTTCAATGTCCAGATGCTGTAAACCCCATCAGTTTTTAGCAGTCAAAGTTCAGTTCACCTTGCCCCTTCCCCTTTTTTTTTACATGTTCTCTGCAAACCTTTGGATGTTTGTCTAAATCTACCAGGTTTTGTGATTTCCACCTTTGCCCAGAAATATGTAACACAGCATCCAATTGGTTAAAACCAATTTCTGTCTTTGCATGATGGAGAAGGAGACTGAGTGGGGATGTGCTGTAAGGATGGAAGGTGAAGGGGAGCAAGGGAAAGGCTTGTGGGGGATTACAAGGAAGCCATGCAAGTGGATCAGGGAATAGGCAGGAATCAGGCATGTGACTAGTAAAATACATCGAGTGCCTTGAATTTCTCTATCTGATTTGTTTTGTATTCACAGGAGAGGTAACCCCAGGATTGTCACAGGTGGAATATGCTCTTCGCCGACACAAACTGATGGTGTTGATCCAGAAGGAAGCCCAAGGCTGGGATGGTTTAGACCACACAGTGATTCTGCTGTCCAACCCCACATACTACATGAGCAATGACATCCCCTATATTTTCCACCAGGACACTAATTTTCTGTACCTCTGTGGATTTCAGGAGCCTGACAGCATCCTGGTGCTGCAGAGCATTCCTGGCAAAGCACTGCCATCTCACAAATCCATACTTTTTGTGCCCCGGAGAGATCCAAATCGAGAGCTGTGGGATGGGCCTAGATCAGGCCCAGACGGAGCAATTGCTCTCACAGGAGTAGATGAAGCTTACACCATTGAGGAGTTCAGGCACTTGGTGGCCAAGCTGAAAGGTAACAAAAAATAGAGGGGCAATGAGATGAGATATGGTCTGCAGGGTAAATGGTATAGGTTTGGGAGGTGGTCTGTGACATCACTTCAAGACTGAAGTGAAATTGGGGAGGGGCAGGGAGTACAGCTGTGACAAAGGCACTTGGAAATTCATGGTAGCTTGTTGAGGACTACCAATGGATTTGTAGTTTTGAAAATTGCTGACGTTCTTGTGTATCCATGTGAATGCTAGTCTGCATATCTGTGAAATACTAAAAAACAGAATAAGCAAGACCATGTTACTGTTTTAGTTGTATCTGTTTGCTGACAGAGCCAGAACAAGATGAAGTATAGGAAACTTGAAGGCTTTTTATTCATAGTAAACTTGGAAAACGATCCACACAGGGAGCTTGTTAGTCCCCTCACATTCAGCTAGATGATGGCTTGCCCTTAAAATGCTGTCCTTTAGAAATATTCTTCTGCGTCTAACATCACCATGTAGCCTCAATACTTATAATCCAGGGGGAACTTAAATGCATTATAGAATGAAGCTGAAGAAGGCTCATGACAATATAATAAGGGCGAGTGTGACCTTGGAGGGGTCAGACAAGTAGAGAGAGAGAATTCTTGAGTATTAAATACCATCTTGGAATCTAGTTACTTTGTTTCAAAAAAGCATGTCTTGAACATAAATAAGTCACAGGGCAAAGGATGATCAAAAAAAGCATGAAATGTCTGTGAGATATATGCTGAACAAACCCACTCAGCTTGAAAATGAGAAGACAAGGCAAGGTGATGTGTATAGTTGGGGAAAGCACAGAGAGGATGACTATGAATGATTAATTGCTGGTTTTCTTAATTTATAAACAAAGGAAACACCGAAGTTATCACATGGCAGGATTTGGCACCTTTTAAGTTGTAGATCATTCATGGAAGATTTGGAATATCAAATTAAAATTGAGTCAGAAGTTTGTAATTCTGTGGGGGAGAGGTCCATGAAAAGCAGTAAAGCAGCTAAGGGAAATACTCTTCAATAAATGCTCAGTTTCTTAGACACTTTTTGTGAGCACCTGCTAATGGTTACTATCACCAAAGAAGGAGGGCCTGAGTGGACTCGCCATGGCTTTTCTACTCATTTGCATTTAAAATGTTCCCGTGAGGACAATGTTGGTGCTAACTGATATTCTGAATAAATTTCCACTTTAGGTAAATGTGTTTGTTTTCAATAACCTCATCTTCTTTGAATGGCTGAAATAAGCAGTTGTTCCCCCAAGCATTCGGAGGCACAGATTCCATGCAAAGAGGGAAATTGCCTTCCATCGCCAGTGTGGACAGGCTGAATGGGAGAACGATTCAGAAGGTGCACTGTGATGTGATGACTTAGAAGAGATTGCTGGTATTTTGTGACAGTGAAAGTGTCAACATAGATTCAGAGAAAATTATTTTTCTCAAATACAGCAACAGATCTCATTTAGGAGGAGTGAGTTAGTTCAGTATGGGGAGGACTTTTCTGCATTTATTTTTGTCTGTGTCAACATTTGTTTTTTATTCCAGGTGAGTCAAACATGGTTTGGTATGACTTGAGAAAACCAGTGCATACAGAGCTGCACTCTGACTACATGCAGCCCCTGGCCGAGGTAAAAGCTCGAAGCAAAAACCGCATCCAGAGCGTTCGACATCTCGTGCAAAATCTTCGGCTGATCAAATCCCCTGCAGAGATCGAGAGGATGAAGATAGCTGGCCGGGTGACAGCAGAGGTAACGGGGCTGTGTGCTCTCCAAATGAACCAGTGCATTCCATTGATGAGGTGACATGGGTTGGAAGGAGAGCTTTGGTCTTATCTGTTACTGAACCGCTCTGTCCCAGCCACTGCTGAGGAGGGACTGGCTGTCCCTCCACAGGACAAGGAGAAAGTAGACTGCTTGGACTACCAGATTCTCTCAATTAGCATATCTCCAGTGGAGACAAGCCAGCAGCTGTTAGGCTTTGTTTAGAGCAGTATCTCTTCAGGGCTAGCCTTTTCACTGTCTTCCGAGCTTCCTCTCTGCTTTTCAAAATCTTTTCCTTTCCCATCTATTCTGTTTATTTTGAGGAAACAGGGTTTTTTGAACATGTTTCCTATGTATGTGTCTGCATTCCCCCTTCTCCCTCAAATACCTTTTGAATTCATTGGCCACTTCTAAATAAATCTGACAGATACCTTAAATACAATTTTGTTTTTGTAAATATTATTAAAATAAATAGCCAAGTAGAAGAGAGAGACACAGGTCGTCCTTCTCTGAAGGAAAAGCTGCATAAGGCAATCTTATTATACCTGAGGGAATCTGTAGGTGAGACAACTTCTCAGATGCCAAACCATGGATCAGCCTCGATCATCTAATCGTTTTTCTTTTTTCAAAAACTAGAGTTAATCATCCCTAGTTTAATAGGGAATAAGAGCTTAACTGGTTCTAGTCTTGACAGTACTTTCACCAAAGAAGTTGGTGAAACCCTCTGGTTCTGGGCCAGCTGATTTCAGCCCTTCCTCAAAAGATAACAGGTAGAAAAAGAGCATTTCCCTCAAGTTCAGGCTCTTTTGCTAACTGAAAGTCCCTTGTTTTTCACAGGCTTTCACAGAGACAATGTTTGCCAGTAAATCCCCTGTGGACGAAGCCTTTCTGTATGCAAAGGTGAGTATTTGGAGCTGGAAGTGAGATAGAAGGGCTGGATGTTAGTTATTCTTCCAGCAAACCAGAAATACCAGACCTCTTTATCATGTGTCTCCCACTGTAGCAGATTTCTTCGCCCAACTCTTGTGGTTCCTTGGACACGCAGAAGAGTCAGTGTGAGAAATTTTTCAGCTGTACTTTCTGTACCCTTATTTAAGGAGTGTAGCAGTTACCTAAGTTTCTGTCTGTTTGTATCTTTTTGCACTATTTTGAAATGCAAAACCTGTTAAACAATCAGATTAAAAGTTATTACATTATCCCATAATACAGGTCTGTTACAGAAAATTTAAGTAGCTATAACATCTGTTTGTAAAGCCTGCTTCTCTTGCCTCTAGCCTCTTACTACCTCAGATTACCACAGCCATCTTGAAGCAGTTTAGATGCCTCTAAGTTACAAAATAAGGACTAATTGGCCTGCACATTTGGTAAGGAACTTTGTAAGGAGTAGCAGTGAGATGTCCGTTCAAGAAACATCAGCAGGATTTGACCCTCTGTTACCCTCATGAATGGGCCTATGCTGACATGGAATGGAGTTGTAAAAACTACTTTAATTAAAGTGTATTTTACAGATCAGTTTTTCAGTCCAGATCAGGATCATAAAACTTTTGCTCCTTGTAGGCATCCTGGAGTGTTCTGGCCCATGTGATTTTGGTAATCATAGAAAAGACATGCTATTAATATATCAAGGATCTTTATAGATGTAAGTTTATTAATTTTCATGCTTTCATCATCTTCATCATTCAAGAAAGGTAAAGATCTTGAGGCTTATGGTGCCTTTCAAGGTATTGCATGCTTTCGAACCTTCTTAGTTCAATAGTCATGAAAATAGATACTGCTGTAAATATGCTGGTACTTTGCAATTTTAAAAGATAGAAACAAACTATGACTGTTGTCATGCTGACATATAGGATCTTTGAAAATTCACAAAGTCATATGGCAAATAAGAGCATTGCTTTATATAAGAACAAGTCCTCATCTGGATGTATGACAATGTAGTGAATGTTTGAGACAGTATTGAACAGCTTATACCAGAAAGAGTTTCCCTGAGACCCGGTACAGGTTTGAAAAACTCTTGAAAAAGTGGATTGTTCTGTATTTATTTTTTCCAGAGTTCTTGGAACATTCAAGACTGCTTTCATTTAGTCAACTCATTTTACAGTGTCACTTTGTGTTGAACAAATTAAGAAAACAGTTGTAGGACATGAATTACTATGGTTCTAGGGCAGCTAATCAACTGAATCAGCACTAATGGTTTCCTCTTCTCTGAATTGTTACTCCAGTTCGAATTCGAGTGCCGGGCTCGTGGTGCTGACATCTTGGCATACCCCCCTGTTGTTGCTGGTGGCAACAGATCAAACACTTTGCACTATGTGAAGAATAATCAGCTCATCAAGGTAACCCATGTGCTGTCCAGTAATTTGAAATGCAGTGCTGTGACACAAATACACGTTCCCTAGCTGCTGTTGGTTTTGACTAAACAGATCAAAGCGCTTAAATACATACTTTTTATGTGAGCAAGGGAAAATAATCATGCCCTGGTTAATTTTACTGTCAAGTGGCAGATTCAGCTTGCCTTTCTTTCCTCTCAGTGCTTGCTGCAGTATTTTCTGAACAGTGCAAGGGATGGCAAACAAGGCTGCAGATAATTTAGTGAACATGTCTGCTCTCTCTCAGAGCAGCTTGCAATGCTGGGGGCCTCACAGAAAAGAGAAGCCACTGTCACAGGCAGAGCAAAGGCAACAGTGGGGGAGGATCTTCTGCTGTCAGTTGCATTGCTTGCCCTTGCTTTGCAACATCGGGGCAAAGTGCATTCCTGCTCTGGTGAAGCTGAAAAGCATTTTGGTTCCATATAGCCCAGCAAAGCAGGGAAGGGGAACAAATAGGAAAGGATCAGTGTTAATTGTCAAGAGGTGGAAGAGTAACATGTTTCATCTTATTTTGAAGATTCTCATTGAATTTAACCCTTTCCAGCTTTCCTGACAATAGGCCTTTAAATTCAGATAAGTATTTTCAGGGACAGTATTCCCTCGCTGCTCTGCTCACTATTTACTTTTCAGAGGAGCATATTTTTCCTCTGTCTTAATGCAGGATGAAACTTTCCCATTAGCATTGTCTTTTCTTGAAGCTGGCATGCTAGCAGACCTTGAAATGATCTGCAGAGACAAATGTACAAAAGATATGACAGGCTGCTTTTGGCAGAAAGAAGCCTTCTTTGTTGTTCTGTCATCCAAGGTCAGGCGTGCTGATGTAACTCCAGTTGCTTCTATTAAAGTTGTTCAGTTAAATGACTGTCACTTGTTCTTTCCAAAACTATTAAGTAGGAGGTTGATCCCATAAACTCATCTCTTCCTTTCTGTGCTGCTTCCTACAGATCTTGTTTCCAAATAGACTAACAAAGTGTCTAATTTGGGAGGTATTGGAATGTTTCATTCAGTCTTTTACTTAGAGGGCTCCACTTTAAAGAAAGAGGACAAGCACAGCATAAGGCATTTACTGGACAATCAAACCATAGGCTGAATTCCCTTAGTCAATAAATTGTTACTTAGCTTGTTTAATTGCTTGGAAGATGGCAGGTATTGTAATTTCATATTTGCCTTAAAGAATCAAACCAGTTATTTTGAAAAAGTTTAAAAGTACAGTTTAAATGGATAGTTAATGGCCTGTCTATTCAGTGGGATAGTGAGATCTGCTCACTGCTGGTTTATCTGCTGTGTATCTGTTTGTGTCACTTAACTGTACACAATGAGAGCAGCTTGCACTGGAAGTAGTACTGGCAGTGAAATTTTGCTGCTTTATTCTTTCCCTTGACATGCTGCAATTATGGCTTGTCATTCCGCATCATGTCTGCTGGCACAGTCATGGATCTCTGGAATGAATCTCTACATGTAGTGTAAATCTGTAGAGAATTTAATCCAGACTTTTTGAACATCTTACTTCTCTATTTGTTGTTAGCCCCTTAAGGAGGGAAAGCAAGGCAGTGTTTTTTTTCCTGGCCCTTTGTGTTTATTCTGTGTGACTTTTTGGGGGTTATGTAGTCAGTGATTTAATTGATATGGAACAGTTTTGCTGAAGTGAATTGGAGATTCATGTCTCCAAAGGTATTTTTTTCATTACCAGATAGATTCAGAAAGATACCTTAGAGTGGTCAAGAAAGTCCGAGAAGAGAAAGGGAAGGTGACACAAGCTATTCACCACCACATTTACAGCAGTGATACACTGTCAGATTTTGTGATACAAAGTGATTTTGCTGGGTCCTCATATCCTATGACGAGGGTAAATTTTGTACCTGTTAGTGATCCGGTGGGGAGCTCAGAAATCCTATGGTTTTGTTGCAAACCCCCTCTGTTTCAGTCACTATAGCTGAGAACTTCTAGTGAAAGGAGTCGTAGGCATAATTTGCTGGAGTAAGCGATCCAGGTGTGAATTGGACTCGTGTCTCAGAAAGCAGAATAGTTCGAGGCAAATGCCTTTTTTAAGTCCAAAATCTTCATCTTAAAAGTTCAAAGACTAGATAAGCATAACAGTCAGTAATTGCCTTGCAGAGAAACAATCCAACCGGAATAGCCTATTTATAAACAGTAGTACCTGGGGTATTACTTTGCAAAAGAAATTCACATTTCTGCAGCTACATTGTGAAAACGGAAACATAACCTCCTTTCCTGCTCTCAGACAGAAAAATCAATTAATAGCTGGACTGACCCACAGAGCATTCTTCCCTATTATTCTCCAGGATGGCGAACTGGTCTTGCTAGATGGTGGATGTGAATTTTCCTGCTACGTGAGTGACATCACACGTACCTGGCCTGTCAATGGAAGGTATGCTGCAATAAGTTTTTTTGAAGAATTTTGATAAGTAATTGATGGATTGAGTGTGCCTTTAATCATAGTTTTACTATGTCCTATTCTGTGGTGCTTCAGAGTAATCAAATTATATAAAGTAATCATTCAGCTGTATTCCCCACTGCCTCATTAATTACTGCATGAATATGTGTGATTATTGCTATTTTCAGCTATTACAGCATGCTTAAAGTGCAGAGAGAGCTTTTGTACAGCTGTGGCTGACTCCAGTTGTGTGTAAGAAAACAGGAGTTTCAGTTGGCATGTACATAGCTCTGCCAGTTGTGAATTTGCTGGTGTGATGTCGCTGTGTTTTTGTTTGATTCCTGTATGTTTTGGCTCAAGTGCATTCTTTTTCTTGCAGTAGCTTGGCCTTGCTTTGCTTGGGGGTTAGGCTCTCAGCTGAGAAACCATACACAGTGCATTGAAGGGCACATTGCAGTGATGCTTTGTCTAGCCTTTCATGCAAGGAGACAGTTGCTTTCCTTTCTGATTTTACCCTGCTCCATCCTTGAACTGAATCTGTCCCCAAAATAGGTTATAGGGACAGAATCTCTTTTCTCCTGGAAACAGATTTAGTTGTGAGATACTCCTTTTCTCAATGGTCTTCAGGTTCACCAAACCCCAAGCAGAGCTTTATCAAGCTGTCCTGGATATCCAGAAGTCCTGCTTGAGCCTCTGCTCCCCTGGCATGAGTCTGGAAAATATCTACAGTCTCATGCTGAGCCTTATTGGACAGAAACTGAAAGACTTGGGTGTCCTGCAGAGCAGCATCACTGACAGCCATTTCTTCAAGGTACTTCAAGGTTTTTTATTCTAGTTTACCCCTATTAATCCTGATTGTTTTATCCTTGGGTAGTGTTAGGGCTTTAGTTTGGGTCAGGAATATACTTTCAAGATGTCTCTTCTAATTATTGACAAACATTGCTTTAATTCATATTGTGGGCTGATATCAGCACAGGAATTAATTTCTGAGACAGGGTTGAACTCCAAGATGTGATTCAGCCATTTGGTGCACAGTTTGGTGTGAAGTAGCCCCCAGTCTTATATGCACATGGTGTGCATATTTGTTCCTTGGCTCTTGCTGTTTCACTCTGTAGATCCATCCCCATCGCTCTGCCCAACCAGAGGGGGTTTGCCAGTGCAGAAACAGGTTTAGAGTACAGTCTGAAGGGAACTACAGGGACATGGGCACTAGCACAAGATCCTGGGTCCACATTTGGCGGCAGACAGTTATTTCTAGTTTTGTGATCTGTTTAGCATCACATAAATCTGTAGTGCCACCAAAAGGTGCAGCCTTTTGTCAGTCATTCCACCTGCTGCCTCTTCTGCACCATTTTGTGTCAGTACTGGGATTCACAGAGCTTCCTGGTGAACAAGACTGGGAAACTGGTCTGTCATAGAGCTGAACCTGCAGATAAATAGGATTGATTTGCAGTTAAGAGAAGTTTATCAGGTCACTCTCACTGCAAAGCTGCGTGATTGCAGACGCCCATACTGCAAAGATGGCGGAACCAGGTGACGGCACTACGGCTTTTGGCAGCCGGACAGGTTCCTGCCGGATTTAGTTGCGTGCAGTGCCGGTGCCATGGCAGCCCCGGCTGCTGCCGGCGGAAGGAGGGTGTCGTGCCGGATTCTCCCGGCAGGTGGCAGCACAGCTAGACGGGAGCAGCGCCTGCAGCTCAATCCCCTGGGAATGAAGAGTGTGCGGCAGGGAGGAGTTGTCGCTGATTCCTGCTCTCGAGGGAGGGAGATTAGGATGGTGCGGGGGGACGCGGTGTCCGTGCCTTGGAGAGGTGGATTAAAATCATGCTGTGGCTACTGAGTGAAATCGGCACGGCATTCGCCCTGCTGTGCATAGGAGACCACTTTCACGGCCCGGAGCAGCTGGATTCACTGCTGCCAGTTGCGAGGGTCTGCTGATGAGAGTCATGCAGGGCTTGGATGTTTAAGGGATGGAAAGGGTTGGGACAGCAAAGCTCAGCGAGTCACAAATTGACATCTTGCCTGACATGCTGAGATGGTGATGGGTTTGGGCTGTCTTTTCAGTGAGGGGGAAAGGCAATCTGGAATGTGCTCATAGTACTGGTGGGTTTTAAGGGACATCCAGTTCTAGTAAATGGAAGGTAGCCCCTGGTGACCTAGTCATGGCAGTAAGACTGCTAGTTAAGCACATAACTGTTCTGTCTCTTTTCCCTGTCTTTTGTATTGGAACAAGTTGAGCTGTGTTTAACTGCCTGTGTGACACTTGTTGTGTCTTCTCTTAGGCTGTTCGAAAGTACTGCCCTCATCATGTGGGCCATTACTTGGGCATGGATGTTCATGATACCCCGGATATATCCCGATCACTCCCGTTCCAGCCAGGCATGGTGATAACCATTGAACCAGGTAAATGCAGTCAGTGGTGGACAAAAACATGCAACACTGAGGGTAACAGTATTGCCTTTCAGTAGTTATTTGGTCCTGCAGACCAAAGCATTCATGTCCTTTCTGGTAAAACTGGAAATTATTGCAGTATTGGAAAGCCTTAAGTTATTCCCATCCCAAAGTCATTACAGTATTAGAAAACCCTATTTCTTTCCCAAACATAGCCAAGGTAACACATAGTGTGGGAGTAATCTCAGGTGAACTGCAGTGCAGAAGAGCAGCATCAATTCACTTGTGCTGCGTTCTGTGTTCCTGCCACCAGTCACTGGTAGTGTGTCTCAAGCACTGCAGTCTGCAATTACAGGGATTCACAACTTAGCTTTGCATATTAGGCATACTGTGATGAGTCTTCCTTTCTGCTTGTCACTAGATTTGGAGCTGTCAGCTGGAAACTTATATTTAATGCTTGTCTTTTCTCTCTCCCTATTCAGAACACTGTTAAAGTCATCACTGTGAATGTAACACTGAGAGAGCAAGGAGTGTGAAAAGGCCAGGTGTAACTATGGAAGTTTTTATTAATGTGCTAATATCTATGGGCACAGAGGGACATTTTCCTTTCTTTGCCCACCAACAGCCATGGGGGGAAAGAGAGTAACTTGCCACATTAAAAATTCTCAGGATCAAACTCACATTATGTTGCTGAAAATCCAACCCCGCTCTCCTGGTGGTGCAGTAAGGGAAAGGTGGTGTTCTGGAGAGTGTTGAGTGTTTTAATTCCTTTTCTTCTTTCAGGCATTTATATCCCTGAGGATGATGCAAGTGCTCCGGAGAGGTTTCGTGGCATTGGTGTGCGCATTGAGGATGATGTTGTGATAACAGAGGATGCACCTCTTGTCTTGTCTGCTGACTGTCCCAAGGATATCTACCACATTGAGCAGATCTGTGGTCGCAGCTCATGACGCCCCTTCTCTGCCTCTTTCCTCCTCCTTGGATGCAGCCCCGCAGGGATTTAGATCCCTGTAGTTGTCAAGTGATGGAACGCATGGACAGCTGATGTCTGTTTCCAAGACTGGGGCTGGGCAGGGGAATGCAAAAGGCTTGGGTACTGAGGGATGAAAAAGCAAAGCAACCTTTTCTGTGTGCATTTTTCTTCTGATTTGTGCTGATGTTGAATTGTTGTAGGACATGGGAGCGGACTCATCCGTCTGCTGTGTGGATCCACGTGTTCTGGGGCTCTTGGGAGTTGAATTTTGTCAGTGCCACTAAATGCATGGGTGCAACTGCTGAGACCAAGGCCCCATTTTTCCCCCTTAGCAGTAGTTTCACAACAGTCAGATTTTAAAAATGAAGCTTTTATAAATGGGATAAGAAAGTGTCAGCTTTAATTTTTATAGAACCATGTAAGGAGAGGGTTCGGTAGAGAGGTTCTAGCTGAAGCCAGTGGATAATTCTTTTAGTATTTTAAGACTAAGGATGTATATAGGCCTTGATCAGACATATGCGAACTAGGCCTGCAGCAGGGAAAAATGTCTTGTCTGGTCTTTCAGCTTATTGGAGTGTTCAGTAATTTCAAAAAGGACAAATAGGACTCAGAAGGTTAGACGTACCTATTCTCGCTGTCTTCCACATTCCCTTCCTTTTGTCCCAAAGGTCCCTTCCTTTTTCCTGCTCCTAGTCCCTCTCTACCCTAGGAAGCAGGGCCATGTTGATTATGCTGGACTCCACTGGTGAGCTGTTGGTTGTCACCGAGAGATGAGAGGTGTCCAGTTCTTGGACAGTCACAGCACCTATCTGGCTTCTTCTTGCTGTGTGCTGTGAGTGCCAGCAAGTTCAGCAGTGTTTTTGAAGAGTCTGCCCTATGTAAGTGTCAAGTCTTTACATGGCTTTTATATGGAATCTAATGGAATTTAAAGTAATTCTTCTTTTCCGAACTCTAAGGGCATGATAAGAGCTGACTTTTGGGTTTTTTTCCAAGTGCTCTGGTAATATTTTTGAGGAGCTGCAAATGTTATTGGGGCTAGGTTGGATGAGGAGTAAAGAGAAGAGTTTTCTACCCTGAACATCAGCCTACCACCCAGGCCATTGTATGCTGTAGTAAATACACCTACTAGAGGCAAGCACAGCATCTGTGTATTTACTGAAAACATTTTGACAATCAGCTATTTAAGATGTCTGAAAAATGCCTCTCATCAGAGCATCTCCTGTTATTTATACTTACTGTTGCATCACCTTATTTCCTTTCTTATGGTAGCTTTCAGTGTTCTTCATCTGTTATTCTAAATTTTCTTCCTCTTCTCTTCCTAGATTGTCTATTTTTGACCCACTATGTCACTGCTTCCTAATCCATTTTGCTTTCTTATCAACGTCACTGCCTCTTCCCCAGTTTGGTGTAGTTCCGCGCAGTGAATGTAGCCAGAAGCATGTGGGGAAGCTGGTCAGGGTTCTGGAGTTTGACCTCTGGTTCTGTTGCTGTGTAATCTCTAGCAAAAGTGCAGACTCTGTTGTTGTTGTTTTTGGTTTTTTGTTTGTTTGATTTTTTGTTTTTTGCTTTTTCATGTGGTTGTTTTTTGGTTTTTTTTTGTTTTTTCTGTGTTTCATTTCACTTAGTGAAGGCCAAGTGGGCAGTGTCTCGCATCTCTCGTTGCATTTAATGTGAGCTGGGTGCATGCACTGGGGTTTGAATTTTGGTACCTGAAAGGCAGCCAAGACATGGCATAATTTTATTTTCTAAACATGACAAAAATAAATGCTTTTACAGGGTTTAGTGAATCAAGTTTCACCTGTTTAAGAGAATCTGCTCATCTCTGATGGCAGCACTTGTTAAATACTCATGTGTTGCAGTGATAGCTACAGCCTAAAATGTTAGAACAGAGGCTTCCTAAGAATGAACACAGACCAGATGAATAGTTTTGATGTTGTTATGATCTGTATTGCATTTGTTGTTCCAATTACACCTGTTAGAGCCATATCAACTGGGCCAAATCTTGGGGATTTTGGAACTATGTAAGCAGCTTAAAATAACATTGATCTGAGAGATACATGTGTAGGCTGATCTGCACATCTGCCCATGCATCTAACCGAGTTAATAATTGTACTTACTGTAAATAAGCATTTAAAATGCATATATAAAATTA
Organism: Erpornis zantholeuca; assembly: GCA_013400515.1. Classification (NCBI taxonomy): domain Eukaryota; kingdom Metazoa; phylum Chordata; class Aves; order Passeriformes; family Timaliidae; genus Erpornis; species Erpornis zantholeuca. Next base: position 740,792 of record VZTN01024679.1, on the reverse strand, counting down.
TTTTTTAAATAAAACAATTTGTAGAAAGTCATTTCTTAGGCCATCAAGTTGCATGCTGTTGAATAGATACATGCACCTTTCAAAAACAGCATTATTTTTCAGGGAGATTTATAAATTGTGTGTCACCCGTCTTGGACTTGAAATACCATTGTCAAATGTAGGCACACACTACTTCCTACTCCTCTCAGGAAAATCCTGAAACTTGTAAACACCAATAGATCATAGGAATGCTATGGATGAATGTTTCTGTCAGTAAAGAAGTGTTTGTGACCCTGCTGAGTGGAAAGCAATGGATCTGGTAGGGCTGCTGGGTGTGTCTGATTTAGGCCATGTATATTCTGTAATTCTTCCTTCTGTTCCACATTCTGTAATTCTTCCACTATGTTCAGCCATTTTTTCAGCATCAACTGCTGCTGATTTGTATCTCTTGTTCCATGTAAAGGGCGCATTTTGCAGAAGGTATTAAATCTGCATCCTGTGAACCTAAATTTTTGAAGGCTTTTTCTCATTTGTTGCAGATATGAGTAATCTGTGACCTACACACATGCTGCAATGTCCCTTGCAAACAACCAAGTCCTTGAACATTTTACACAGCCTTCATCATGAAACTCTAAAGAGCTTGGTTCTCTGGCTGCAGGCACGGCATATACACATGGTGTATCTCCCCTGTCACTGATCCCTTCTTGCCAGACTGTCTCCCTCTACCACAGAAGAGATTCCTCACTCCAGCCACTTGGGTGCAGGAGCAGCTCTCAGTGGTGGCACAAGTCGACAGCTGCTTTATGAGGGCATTGGTGGGATCAGAGGGAGTGAAAGAGAAATTGAGCTATACATGTTTTCACATGGGGAGAGATTTTATTTCATATGGCACAGGTCTTAAGGGCATCAGAATATGAGAGAAAACGAGAGCCAGCCGTCCCTATGGAGAAGCTGCTTTGCTTCCAGAGGAACCCTGAGAGGCTTTTGGCTTTCCCATTTCACCTTCTACCAGGGAACTGCTTTACCTTGCAGAAAACTAGTAAAGTCCTGTTGTTGAATATAGTCTGAGCAGAGGTACTAATTTGCAGATTTGCTTCTGTCATCAAAGTGGAACAAAATTTGACATTTAACACAATTTGACATTCTACCTCTGTGTGGAAAAATACAGTATGTCTTTCCTAAAACTGCATTCATTATTTTTCAAAGGAACACAGTGTAGGAATTAGCAAACTGAGGTAGCACAGTAAAGAAAATGGAGGTGGAGGTTTTCGGGACTGTACAATGCAGTAAGAGAAGAACCAGGAGAAGGTTGTGATTTGGAGCTGTGGGGATGTGTGTAGGGGGATAGGAGAGCAAGGAGAAAACAACGGGGCATAAACTGGCTATTCAGTATGTTGTCAGAATGGTGCAATAGCTCCAGAAAACTGGTTATGCTGTTTCATAACCCTGATTGATTTGTCCTACTCAGTAGGGAGGAACAAAAGAGTCAGATTGTATTGATGAACTTGGTCTTAACAGTTAGTTTAATTATTTATTTTAAAAATCAATAGAATTATCATATGAGAAAGTTTTATGCAGTTTTCATGCATTGATTATGTGTCATATTTTAAATAATGCAAAGAGAAAAAAGTATGTTTCTAGGCAAAATCTTCATTATGATGGAGGGAGCAAGGCTGAGGTTACATGCTCTTATGCTATCCAAATTACTGCTGTGGAAATTGAGTAATTATTCCCAGGAGGATTAGCCTAAGGTGAAAAGAGTTAGAGTTAAACTTAGAAAAAAACCATGTATTAGCTAAATGACAAAAATGTTTTAATTATGATATTTAATACTTTATGTAATTGGATAACAGAACTCTGCATGGATATAAATTGATGGTTTTAAATTTCTTTTAAACGGAATTGTCCAGAAGCCTGTACAGGCATCACTTTATTAGTATGCAGATTCCAAAGTGCATTTAAGTTTATAATTCTGACATCATTACAGCACATCTGTTAAATATGCTCCCTACATGTGTGGCAGCCTCCACTTGATTAAAAATCTTCCTTTGGACACTGTCACAGTGCTGGCTCTAGGAGTGGGTCTATAAAATTTACTGTATTTAAGAGATATAACAATGAATTACATTTTAAAGCAGAATTTATAATTGAAATGGACAGTGAGGCACTGTGGGCTCAATGACACTCAATTTCAGCTCCTTTCCCCTTCTCAGATTGTCTTTCTGTCTTAACTGCCTGGCAGCTCTGAGCCTTCTTCCCTAGCAGCAAGTAGAGCAATGAACCCCTGTCTTCCTGGGACAGCTTATGCCTCAGCCTACCTGGTTGTTTCTCTGAAGCATCACCCAATATCTGCCTAACCAAAACCAGGCTTTTCAGAAGACAGGCAGAAAGGAACAAGGAAGAATTTCCAGCTCTTCCATGTGTGTGTTACCTTCACTTGCTGACTCATACCACATATGCCTTTTTAACAACCATGACAGAGTTATCCATTAACAATGGCAAAGGAAAAAAAAAATCCTGTCTGGGTAAGCCTGACAATGAGATTTTTGAACAAAGAAAACGTTAACAAGCAAGTTGGTTCTAGACCCAAAAGTGAGAATCTCTACTATAGGCTTCAATATGTTCCTTCCATGGGGATGCTGGGGAAACAGGTAGCACTGCAGGAGCAATCTGCAGTCTTCCTTTGGGAGCTTTTTGCAAATGCTGGTCTCAGACATGCTGTGGTGGGGCAGAACTGACAGTGGTTAAAACTCTGTTTTGGGTTTTTTCCTCCCAAGACTATAAAGAGCCTGTGGCTTTTTAAAGGAATCTCACGTTTTCATAATTCAGGCAGAAATATCATGGCAGCCCAGGCTGAGAACTCTCAGCAGTTCAACTAGAAGTTGTTGGCATTCCAGTGAAAACTTCTAGAAATGCAGTTCTTTCCAGGGAAACAGCTCACTGGGTTTTTTTGTGAGTAAATCAGACCAATATGAACAATATTGTGTGAGATGGAGAGAGGCTCAGCTTCTTTTCATTCCCAGCAGAGCAAGGCTTCTGCCTCTATGTGCCTTTGGGATATTAATGCAAAATGGGATTGGCCACTGATCCAAGTTAAGATTATGTGGTCTGACTCTTGTACCAGGAAATAGTCAGGTAACCTCTTATCATGTGAATATTTTACTCAGGTAGTGCTTTAAGTTTAGGGGATAATATACTTTGGTCTTTCAGTCTAATGTGCACAGAGAGTGTAACACACAACATCTGTTTTGCCTACGGGAGCTACAACCAGCACCTCTGTAATTAATAGTATTACATCTCTTTCATGAACACAGCAAATTATTAGAGTCATTCTGAGAAAGCACAGCTGTTAATGGCACAGCAGGGGGTTGGGTTTAAGCTTTCTCTGCAGGCCTTGTTCCAGGCTACAAAATCTGGCGTTCCTGGTACTATGAACACCCTTTCTTACCACCTCTTGGCAGAATGACCATTTCTATTGGGTGGCCTCTGTGAAGTTTGTGTTGGCATTTCTGTGCTTTTGTCCTAATGTATCATCAGGATCTGCTTAACAATTTTAACATTGCTGCTTGGATAGACAAGGTTTGATAGGGCATCAGGGATTAAGAGAGTTCTGCTGTGGAGCCAGGTCTGGCTGGCTCCTTGCATACTGTGCCCTTGCTCCATCAGCCCAGTTGCTCCTGTCTTCCTGTCTTCAGCGGGACAGAGAGGCACAGCCCTACTAACAGCTCAGGAGTCTCCAGTCCTCACATCCCCATGCAGCTGCTCCTGTCACAGAGGCCTTAATCTCCAACTGTCCTTCGAACTCTTCCCTTTCTGGGCTTGCAGAGGTACCAGTCTGGAGCCAAAAGCTGTAGCCTCTGGGGTGCTTGTTGCACTGACCAATTGTCAGATTCCATATGGTGCCGCTTAGGCTTCTGTGATGCATTGCAGTATCTGGTATGTATATTGCTTTCTAATTTGTGCTTTACCCTCTTCTTTTTTCCAGAAGATGAGCTATTTAACAGCTACATGGGTGTTACTGTGGTGACTGTAACCAGGCAAAACCATGCAGTTTGTACTGAGATGGTTCTACATTTGTGGACTTGGAGATGATTAAGAAATTTTTAAGGGCTTGTTGTATTTTTTTGCTCTCCCTTCTCTGTAGAACAGAGAGAGGTTTCTCATGAACTTTCAGTTACACATCATGAAGTGGTAAGGTATCATTTATCTTCAAAATCGCAAGTGTATTAATATCTATACACAAACATCACGTATTAGGCAAAGAAACATTGTGACTTCTAGCTAGTTAGAGATTTAAAAGATGTTTTTTCTAACCATAATTAAGATTGTTTAGATATTTGACTCTTCATTTCTTTGTGTTTTGTTTGGATTTCTTGTTACATTTAATTTTCCCTTAGACATTCCAGGGTTTATTATTTTGGGGGTTTGAATAATTGCATTACCTCTGTAATGTATTTTACTGTAAGTAACTGCCATGTAGCCTTAGCTTTGCCTCCATCTTCAGGGGGTTTTATCACTTTTATAATATAATTTCCCTGTAGTATGAGGCTTCTTCAATAGACAGCATTCTGTGATTCTCACCTGAGGAGTGCCTTTGCAAAAAAAAAGCTGAGAATGTGCTATCTGAAAGATGTGATTATTACTCTTGAAGGTTGAAACTGTAAAAAGTGTGAGTTTTGAACCCAAATGTACCATTCTCACTTAGGTTTTTAGAGATATAAAATTGAACAAGTAGAGCAATGGTACTAATGGAAAGAAGGATTGTAGAACAAACTTAAATTCCTAATAAACTGGTAACTGTAAATTAATCTCAGCAATTAAATATAAAAGCTATTTTCCTCTGGTATGCAACTCTCTGAAATTTTAGTGAACTTTAATAATAATTTAGAAGACTGATAAACTGTTTCTCTAAGCTTGTTTGAGACAAGAATTGCACCAAAGGCCACATTTCTGAAGGACTCAATTTCTAATCATTCACAAGCAAAGAAAGGACGGAGTTGAAACCCTCCACAATATTGCCTGTATTCTGTTAATAGAGTCACTGAATGAAAGGGGAGGAGGGAGGACCCCTTTGATCAAGTAGTTTGAGTACCTCCCTATTACAGCCATTGGATTTCACCTACTCAATTTAGTGCTGATCATGGTAGTTCATGTGTGACAGCAACAGATCCCTCAGTAAGGCATCAAGCCTTGGTCAGAGGACTGGTGGAGAGAGAAGGATAAGGTGGAGAACGGCTTCTTTCAGTCATCTGCTCTAGCTGTTAACCACCCCATCATCAAAAATCTATGCACTTTTTTTTCCCACCCCCTACCCTGAAACAGGCATTATAGGGAGGATAAGGAACAGCTTTACAAGTTTAATGAACCTGCTCTGGGTTCAGTGTAGCCTTGACAGTGGACTGTACTTGGGTAAAAATGTCTACAACTGTGAAATTCATTTGCATTTCTTAGAGTCCCCAAAGCTGCACAACAGGGCCACTTAGCAAGAAGGACAAAGAACCAGAGAGGAAAGAAAGAAGATGAGCAATGAAGATACATATATGTGTTGCATGACTCTCCTCTGGTAGAAAAGATCTTGGATGTGTACAAACACAAAAAAGAAAATCAACACTTCTGGAAAATAGTGTCATCTCATTTTTATTCTTTTTTCCCCTAGTACTTAACATAATCTTGGTGTGTTTAAAAAATGAAATGTAATGATACAAAAGGGGCTGCAAAGTGACTCCTCTGGACCTGGATCCATACGACACTGGGACCTGCCCAGCCTGCCTTTCTTTTTGCCGTCATGTTTGTTCCCTTAAAATAAGCAACTGTAGAGGACACAAGCATTGTCCAGACATTATCTAAGTCTTCCCTTTATTCCCTCAATCATCTGGCTTTGATCACAGACTACTCATGCCAACACAAAGTGAAAGAAAAGTCCAAACCTGAAGAGTAAATAGAAAGGAGAAAACCAAGTAATCCTGTGAATTGGTGTTGCCTTTTGGGTGACATTCTGTGTTCAAGATCTGGTGTTTCAGGAAAGGCCCATCCTTCTCTGTGTTCTGTTACATTTGATGACTTTAACCACCGCAATAGCAAAGGTCTTTCCTTAAAATCCTCATTGCCTATTTATTGCTCTTGCTTTACATTTGAAATCTAACAGGCACAATACAAATTTTGTGAACCTCCAACTTTTTCCCATCCCACTTGGTATACTTGCATTGATCTGGCTACAATGTATTTACCAGATAAGAAATATACTGTGGCAAATATGTTTTCATCCTGTCACCTGATATTTTCAGAACATTTCAATTGGAAAGCTTGCTCCAGATTGTGTGCTGGAAGATACGAATGCCACTGAGTGTAGTTAAAAGGAGGGGTGACATTTTACAGGATCCATAACCTGGATCTGCTGTGGAAAAAAATTTGGAGAAGGTCTGATGCAGGCAGCTTGTCCTAATCCCAAACAATGACCAGGAGGATGTCTCTGTGAAACATTATTCCGCATATGGAGGAGAAGGGTTGTGAGCCTATGTACACACACCATGTGCTTTTCTGCACACTTCTCTTTTCATTTCAAACAGGGGGAAGCAGATACACCCTTACATTCCTTTCTTCGGTAATTAATTCAAGAGAAGTGACTAAATCACACAGCAATTGCAAACTGAGCACACAGTGATGGATAATCTCTATTGCTTGTTTTGAATTCATTATTTCCTCTATCTTCTCAAGCCAGTCATGTCATTATTTTGCTCTCTTTTCAGGCCTTTCCATTCACTGTCTTGTAACCTGCTTGCACACAAATCATTATTTCATTTTATCTGGAGGTGGCTGAACTGATGATAATATTTCATCTGTTTCAGGAAGTTTTAGAGGTCACCAGCATCAAGGAACAACAAATTGCCTTAGCTTCTTTATTAAGTGTATTATTTTTTCAATAGAGTATTCTTTTACAGCAAAATAGAAGCATTCTTGAAATTTATACTTGTTGCAGATATCATATCCTCTTCCATCAACTTTGAAATAGTTACATAAACCAGAAGATTAAAAACATTTTTTATGATAAAAATCTGGGCAAGGAAGAAATTGATTCTTTATTTCTAGCTTTTTTATGCAATAAACACATTTTTTAAAAGAGTAATATTTTAGGCAGAAGATGAACTGATTAACAAAAGTTAACAATATGAATTGGAATTAATTTTGTAGCTGTTTAATATGTAATATTTTTAAAGCATCCTTTTCACTGCTCCCAGGTGTAAAATCTCCCAAGTAAATAGTTGAGATTAGACTAGTCTTGAAGTGGCATGTTCCAGTCTCTGACTGGAAGTGTGATTTCTATACAGGCTGCTATTACATATCATACCCTCAGCTGGTCTTCATAAAAAGGCCAGCTGAAGTATTGCTGAGCCTGTGGAAATAGGAACAAGTGTTTCCAGTGTTATCCCAGCAATGTTTTAGTTGTTAGTAAAGGACTTTTGCTCCCATGAATTCCAGTCTTGATGGAAGTGACTGATGTTCTCTATCATACTCTAACGAGTATTTGAAACATTAAGTATTAATGATGCATTCAAATAACGGAAAAAATTTCTCCCAGCTGATCAGGCTGCCCCTTTACTGGAAGGATCACTCTCCATGTGAGACTGGCAGTGCTGGTTGGGTGTAACGTGGCAACAGGCTCCCTGGGAGCTTTTGCATGTGAGGCAGAAGGAAATGTCCATTTTGTGAGAATGCAAGGTCCTTCTTGCACATCTCTATGAATGTGCTAGTGCTACTGGCAGAAGCCACATTTCCCTGTTTAATTGAAATGCTCAATGTTACAATAAAAATATGCTTTCTTCATTTATTCTGCAATTTTAATTAAAATTAATTAGTGCAATGGGTTTAGCCTAATGCATGCAGTATTCATGGAGAAACACTTCATCCCTTTGTAACATGGGCAGTTTGTATCTTCTTGGGAAAATAAGGAAGATTTGACCCTTGACGGCTTTCTGTCTGTTTTCTGTGCCTCATGGTAAATATAAAAAAAAATGTTTTTAATTGCCTTTTTTTCTTTCCCTGACCATTCAGAAGTTGAAATGTCCCCAATGTAAATTCAAAGCCAGCACACAGATATATACTCTACCTCGCACACCTACTCTTTTCCATGTAATATGAACAAAGCATGTAAAATACTGCTACAATCATCTGTTAAAAATAATATTGTTCACAGCCATTCTATAGAAGTCATTCAGATGTGTGAGCAGTCCGCTGCATAGCCGCAATGTTTAGAGGATGGAATGACATTTGTACTACTTGTGTTCAGGTTGCCTGAACTTAAACTCAGAGGCAGTTTTTATCAGGTGGGACAGAGGACCCACCTCCATCTTAGAGAAACATATCCTTGAAAATTATATGTATATCTTGGTGGCATATGCCTGTACATCACGAAGAGAGAAAAAAATTTAACCTTGAAAAATTGTATACACGTATTATTTCTTGTCCTGGAAATAATTTGATTTTTTTAAATATACTTTTGAATTTGTAGAGGGATGGTTTCTACAGAGTTCCCTGGTGTTACTTACATTAGCATTTTATAGGTTGCTCATGTAAACTCTTGAGCTTTCATGGCTCTCAGTATTAGCTTTTTAATATAGCACAGTTCATACTGGCTCTTACTGCTGTCTAATTTTGGTTGTGGCTCCCTCGCTGCAATGAACATGGCCTACACTTGTTTGAAACTTTTCTTGTCTGTGTAAACCTGCTATTGATGTCCTTTTTTTTTCCTTGCATATTGTAACACTCTAAGAGCTTAACTTGCTTGTATTTGTTATGAAGATCAATTATTCTAGCTAGCAAATCCAGATCTCATATTACAGGTGGGAACCCAGTACTTTCAGATAACAAATGGACACCTCTTCTACATTTGCACCATTATTTTAGTTGTTCCACAGATATAGAAATCCACAGCTGATTTGTCTAAATAAATTATTTTAGTAAATAGTGCTCCTTATTCAAAGAACACATGCAAATAATTCCCAGCCAAATGTTAGTTATTGACTTCTAAGTTAATGCACTTTTTGAAGTAATCCCAGTATCTCTCTTCTCTTTTGATCATCTGAAATGGTTTAAAGCAACATGTGGTTTCTCACCTTTCTATAAGAAAAAGGCAACTTCTACACCGGGTGAAGAAAAATGTAATTTAAATAAAAGTGTGTTTTATTTTGGAAATTAATAACAGCAGCTTTCCTGAACAGAGAGAAAACATTTTCTATCTAAAAAGACCTTCTTAATAGTTATTCTAGATACATTTCTATGGACAATTCAGATAGTTTTTTAAAAGTCTGTATAAGATACTGAGAGGAGCAAAGCTTATGATTTCACAAGTCTTATGAGGAAAGGATGTTCTCCCTTGTGCATTAATGTTTCATCAGAATTCCTGGGTGGCTGTCCAGCTATACATAGTAAATACTTCACATACCAATAAAGTGATTCCTCAGCAATTCAACCACTCAGCACAAATGAGGCTTAATTCATGATGGATATATGCACCTGTTAAACAGTGAAATAGGCTCCTGACATAAATGATTCTTTCATGCTGTTATTTCTCTAAATTTTTATAGATTTTGTCTTCCTGGATTCTAATCTTTTAAAGATCATGATTTCAAAAACATTCCTGAATTTTGAAATTTCATATTGAAGAAGGAATATATGTGATTTTGAGCTAAAGTGTATATATGTAGTGTTTAGATCATCACCATTAAAGGAAGGCATAAAATGTGCCTATTACTGAATTAGGTATTTGTTTTGTATATCTATTGATAAAATCAGTAAGAGGGTCCATCAGAGGAAAGATCCATCAGCCTCTACCTTGCTAGCATTCAATCAAGAGATTGAATTTGCAAACTTTAAGGGGGAGAGATATTTCTCCATTTTTTGACAATCCAAATTACACTAATTCAGTCAGCTTTTACACAGAGCTGCACCAGTTTACTCAAGCATTGCTTTCAATATCATTTCATTAAATCAATGCAAAAGGTTGTGTTGACCTTTTAAGTATATATTTAAATCTGATCAGTGGAGCTTAAATCAATTAAAAACTGATTTTAGACAACTCTTAAAGCAAATAAGTGTGTCCACATGGGGTTCCTCAGCTGTTCAACGAATTGATGTGAAATCCAATTTAAATTAAGCCACTGCAAACAAACCACTGTTGTGTTGTACGCAAGTCCCAAATGTGCCCTCCAAGTTCTTTGAGAACTTTCTTTTTAACTTGAACAGAGAACCCAAGGGAGATAGAGTTAATGGAAAGAAAGCTGTTCATCCCCATCAGGAAAGGAGGAATGACTATAAAACACAGTAAAAACCTTCCAAACAAACACCCAAGGTTCAGCCAAAAGCTATGTTTATAAACCTGCTCACTGTCAAATGATGGTTGTTTTTTACTCTTTTCTCTTGGCAGCTGTAACTGTAGTGAACAAGCCAGAAATGCCACCACTCACCAGATTCTGGCAGGAGGAAGCCTCCTCCATATCTCACAGGTTTAAAAGATTCAAAGTGAGTTTAAAGGAAATCCCCTCTAGTTCACGTTTGCTAGGGATTGGGATACCCAAGGTTTTCAACCTTCAGTTTGCCTTCACAGGAGCTTTGGGGTTTTCATGGTGTAGATTATTCCTCTCTCCTAAAACATCACTGAAGACCTTTGCAGGACTGTAGAGAAGCACCTTGATCTTCACAGCCCTCAAGTCTACAGGGGGATTTCAAAGATTTTGCTCTCAGAGCAAAGAAATGGGAGATGCAAAATGAACTTCATTCCATATTGATTGGTAATGCAAATAAGATAGAATAAGATGGGTGTTTGTAGAAGGGACAGATTAACAGAAAATTTCTACATTTCAACAAACCTGTAACCTGGGTTTTAATGACTGAGTTTAAAAACACTGACAATCATAGAATCATACAATAAAATAGGCTGCAAGAAAAAGCAGGGGTAAAAGCAATAAATAGAAGGAAATAATACAGTAAATTGAGGGGAAAATGGTTCAGTATAAGCAACTACTTTAATTATTAATCCAATAACATGGGAATGCAGGTTGCACTCCTGAACTTTTGGAGGCTATTGGTCCCTCAACCTCTCCCACCCACTCTTAACCAGATAAATTGTCATCTGCTCCATTGTCCCCTGTCCTAGAACTGAGGAAAGTGAGTGTTTTCCTTATACTCCCCAAAATGTTTTAATTATTTGACAGATTTGCTGTATGAAAGAAGAGTTTTGAGGGCTCTTCCTCAGTTTCACACCCTTTTCTAACCAAAGGTTGCTGTTTGATGGGCATTTTGGAGCTCTCTTTGCCAGTCCAAACCCCAGCAGGAGAGAAGTATCTAAATGCAAAGGTAGGTTCTCCTATGAACAAAGGGAGGTAAGAGAATGGGCCTTTGTTTTTTTTCCTCCAGGGATTCAAAAGGGTCTGGTAGTGACTGCTGATGGTTTGGTTGTATGTGGTACTGGTAGATTTCTGGCCTCTTTCCAGATTTCCTGGTTCCTCAAAATTACTTAAAATATTCCCATTCAAACCTGTGCAATATTATTTTGAATGGCTGCAGACTCACAAAAGGTTACAGCATGTGAGTGAACTCAAACATAAGGATCTTCCATATAAACTCACAAGTATTTCTATATATTGAGGTAAAGGAATTAACTCCTTGGTACCAAGTGGAGTAAACTCATAGAACTTTCTATGTGTCTTCCTGAAACCTCCCCAGCTGTTGCATCTTGTTCTATTATTTTATTTTGTAAAGTCTTGTTGACTGCAGATAAGTGGGAGTGTATTCCTATTGCTGGATATGGCTCCTTCCTCTTTCTCCTAGCACATATCAGTAAATCCTTAAACTGGGTTGAGAAATAAAATTTATGAATGTGGTGAGCAGAAGGAAAAAGAAAAAACCACAAAACCCCCGTCATGACTGGAGGGGAGAGAAGAAGGGACTATGTCATTTTTCAGTGGTAAATTACCAAAAGCAAAAATTACCAAAGCAGTAAGCTCTGCACTTACACTTGCTTCTCTGCTTGCTCCTATTTTCTGCGTTTTCTGCGGCTGTCAGAATTGGGGAGCTTCTGTGTTCTGATCAGTGAAAGCTTGCTGTTGCAAATTGCCCTTCTTTCCAGTTATGTTCTGGAGATCCAGTTGTGCTGAATTTGGAAATTAAACGAAATGGTGTTTAACACAGCAGGATTCATTCAAGGTATGCTCAGTATAGAACTGGCAGAGAGACCACTCTTGTGGGATTTGCTGACCTAGGTGCTGTAATGAACTTTCCAGTGAAGTCCAGAGGAAGGCTAGCCTCAGTATATTGTCTTTACCTAGGCATTCATAACAGAGCGTGGTTAAATGCCAGAAATACTTTAAATCCTGCCTTCTGAGGACTATATGAGTTAGGTACCACAACCTTTTGCTCCTGCTGGTATGGGAGGCAGAGGATTGATGGCTCTCTCACTCTTGGCTTCTTTTGTAATATCCATATAGGTTTTGTACCAGAAATTGCCATGACTGTGGGCCAGCTATTTTTTTTCATTCCTTTGTGTCTTTCTAAGAAGATATGGTATAAAATTAGTTCTTTTTTTTTTTGCCCTGAAATCACATCTGAACTCCCTTCAACATCTGCCTGCCTAAAACCAAATTAAACCAACAGTAACAGCAAAACCCACCAAAAAAGTGACAGAAAAACTTGGATCTTTATGGTTTTCAATTGTCAAAGGGTGCCTTTGCTATGACTACCAGGGACTAAAACAAGATGCTTTTACCGACAACAGCATCTTTCCTATTGTGACAAAGAAGGATGGAAAAGGCTAATGAATTGTGTCTTATTGAGCTGGGCCTGCAGTTAGGAACTTGATTCCATCAAGAGATCTTTGAAGGAATTTTAGGATACTATATTTCTTGGGAAAAGAATAAAGAATTAATATGGTAACTCAAATGCAAAGCTACAGCTCAATGGTTGTCACCTTTTTTTCAAAAATAATCAAAATCTTTGACTCAGTGGAGGTAGCAGACCTCTCTTTTCTGATTTTTTTTTTTGTACTTATTCCTTCTGTATGAATATCTCCCCACATTCAAGACTGTAATGGAAAAACTGTAGATAAGAATATCTGTAAACAGTGTTTTAGTGTCTCCCACGCAGCAGTCTGGAACTGCCTCCCCTCATGTTTCTGAAGGTTCATGGATTTCCCAAATCAGTAGGAGTTTATTGATTTATATGCAGGCAAGCTTGTGTTACTACTTTGGTTATTCTTGTGGTTTTTCCTGGCTACTGCTAATTAGCCTGGCAGATCTTCCAGTGTTGCTTACATGCAGTAGTAAATGAATATAACTACTCGTATTGAGTTATCATANTTATTATTCTCCTTAAGAGGATAAAAGGCACTTTGAAAACTCTTGTTTGAGCAATGAAATTGATCCACACTGTGACCTGATACACAAATGGTTCGGACTCCTGCACTTGGACTATCCCATACTCTTGTCACCTCATGCAGTTCTTCTGGGATATTCAGGTTAACAATCATCACTCCTTTGTTACTGCTTTCCTGTTAGTTACCCTCTGAAAGGCTTGTCCTCTCTTTCAATTACAATCCCAGCCCGTCTCTCTCATTGCATTGGGATCCCAGCTCAGGTTAAAGATTCTTTCTCTCTTCCAAGCCATCACTATTCCCTGCGTATGCATTTTTTTTCTCGGTTGCTGTAGGCAGTCCCACCCTCCTGCTTCTTCAGCCTTATGAGTAACAGAGGTGCCCAGGCTGCAGCCAACCTAGAGGTGTGGCGACTCCTGGGCCCACGTCTTGCCTCCCCAGGCTGCAGGCGGCGTGGAGAGTCCTGGCTTCCCCGGAGCCCTCCGTGCAGGCCGGGAGCCTGGCTGTGGAACGTTTCCTTTCCTTTGAGCAGAATCCGGGATGCTGCTTTCTCTCGGGAGGTGGCAGCACAGCCAGATGCGATCAGCGTACGCAGATTGACGCCCAGAACTGCAAAGGGGTGGCAAGGGAGGAGGTGGGGTTGGTGTTGGATTCCTTCCGAGATGGAGCTCCTTAGCTGGGAGCAAAGATTAGGATGGGGAGCACAGGGGTGCTTATGCACAGGAGGGATAGCTTCAAGCCCTTTCTTGAAGCAGAATGGAATCAGCCCAACATCCTCACGGTAACACACTGGCATCCCTCTGTCCTGACCATGTTTCTCTGTATCAGCTGCAGCTGATTGTCAGGCGTGGTGTGGGGCCCAAGATGCCCACTGTGGAGACGTTGTCATTTTCTGAGCCTACAGGCAGTTGCTTGTTTATTCATGTGTGGGGAAGACTCTCTGCAGGAGACTGGGCAGAATCAGTATGTACTGTGGGTTTTGCAAGCACCCACTGTCCTGCAGGCTGCCACAATGGTTGCATGTTATTTTAGCTATCAAGCAGCTTAAGGTAAAATGCCAGGAGAAAGGAAGAGGGACAATTAGTCACCATCCCTTTAAATTCTACAACCTGCTCCTGTTCCTCTCTCAGAACCTCATCTGGTTTTTTTAGCCAGTTTGGAGGCTCCCATTTTCTCCTGAGGTTTTAGTAATGGATTACAAAGACAGGGTACTATATGGGGTTTAATGTGACCATCATCTGGAAAACATTCACGGGGGGCAGAGGATGTTTCTGCAGAAAGCAAGCACACTCTGGTCCAAAAATCTATGGGATGTATTGCTTAATCTACCCCTCTGGCTCTGGCTCTGAATTCCATTTCCCTATGCCAAGCACACCAAATCAGCTGGAGATGCCAGAGAGCCTTGTGCAGAGCCTTGGTGGGAGGTTGTTTGCCTATTTAATGAACTTTGAGAAAATTTTGTGGCAACACTGTAGATTAAATTTTGCCCAACAGTAATTTGTGAATGCTGTCTGTGGGCTCGTGCATCCAAAGCCAGAAATTCCAACTTAGCCAACTCAAATGGTTTTACTAGCATCAGCAACTGGAGAGCAGCCAGCCAGTCAGCCCTACAGTTCTTTAAAAAGTAATAAAGTGCACCTGATTTTTGCTCCTTGGACGGCAACCACTGGCTAGCAACAAGTCCCATACACCAGGTAATTCCTGCTTGACGCTGCTTAGGGCACCACTGAAACCACACCTTAAGCAGGCAGCACCAAGAGGGTGAAGCAGAGAAAGGCAAGAGAAAACCTGAGGTTTGTAAGCACTCAGAAAAGGGCCACCTCCTTTTTCTTCCCCTTTTTGCTCCTGAAAGTCTTGGAAGGCCCATTCTTACTCTCATGACTGTACAGTAAAGGAAATTTGTTGCTCTGAAGAGTGTTTGAAAGTGCTGCAATCCTCTTTCAGATCAGTTACTTTCCTAAGTGACCCAAGAACCCCAGAAAGACCCTCTCACACTAGAGGATTAGTCATGATAACTGTTCATCTCCTCTGAGGCTGGGAAGCAGAATGCAAACCACTCAGATAGTAAGGACTAAGCAAATCCACCTTTCCTGTTTGCATTTTCCTTCTAACTTATTTCTGGGGGATCCTCCCACTGCCATGTGGATCCCTCTGCTGTGGAGAGACAAGTTGTGTCAGTATGACCACCACCAGGCCTTCTGCCTGGTTCCTGTGCAGGTGCAGAGCCGCAGCTGCAAGCAGCCACCCCTCCAGGAGCAGTACCACAACAGTCCAGTCAGGCACACTCAAAGAGTGCACATAGGGAGGAGGGAAGCATTTGAGGGATAAATCCCGCATAGGATTATGTTGGTGACTGCAGAAAAATAAATAACAAACCACCAACAGAATGAATGTAAAGGAGAAGGGCAGTGACCAAAATCCAATACACTGGTTTTGAAAGGTTGTTGGTACCTAGCCTTTTGGAACAATCTTTGACAACTGGGAGAGAAAGTTTGTCTCATTTTAATTGAGACTAACCATATTCACAGCAGTTGTCTCCTAGACTGTCTCCCTGCCTTTTCAATTTGGCAGCCTTATTTTCTTCCCCTGCATGTCTCAGAGATTTGAAAAATGATCCATTCTTCAAACCATCCCTGGTAATTTGGACCACAACGTTATACTTCTTTTGAGACTGATGCCTTTCAAAGCTGCAGCCTTTCTTCCTGCAGCAGCTTCTGACAACCCTCTATAACATACAGCTTTAAGAGGAGAAAACAGGTCTGAGGAGATGCACTTTTCCTAGGAGGAAAGAGATTAGAGATGGCACTAAAATCAACAGAAAACAGATTATTTCATGTATAGAAAAGAAGGTAGCCTTTTTTATGAAGTGCAGGACTATACTGTCACTAATTTCACTTTGCAAAGTGTTCCGGAGATGTCTTCATGCACTTGTCAGTAAAATGTATCTGCATGCACAGATCAGTAAATATTAATTAATTAAACATGCAGATATGTGTTCTGTCCTGCACCATGTTTTCTATCTTTTTTGTTTTCCTAAGAACACCACCATCTTTTTAGCAAGACTTAACTCAAGATCTGAGTTGCTACGTTGTTTTTGCTGCCAGATACAGAAAGATAAATCCAGACCTCACCATTGATGGCTGCATGGCTTTTACCCATTAGCACCCACCTCCCCCAGTGACATCAGCTGAGGGAGGGGAGTATAATTTTATATTACAGCAGTCACTTAAAGTGAAAATGAATGTTAACATTTCTCTGGAATGTATATGCCCTAGTCTACATGTTTGTTCAATTGGTTTGGTTGTTAAGAAACTGCCTGGTTTCCTACTGAGGAATGTCATACTGGGGACATTGCCATACACATTGAGGAATTAGGGTTAGAATTGATGCTTCTGTTAATAAGAAATCTCACCAATTCTGCTTTGAAAAGAGGTGTTTTCTTGAAGGTGAAACATACATTTTCTCAAGTCACCCACCTCCCATTTTCAAAATACTCCTTTGCAATAGTCCTGAATACAGAGCAACAGGACAGAAACCTGAATTTGTTTCTGTTCAGTGAAATGGAAGCTTTCCATATAGGTAATGAGAGGTGTTAAAGGGTGTTTATATGAGGGAGGGCATTTTTCTTCTGCAAACTTACCTTTATTGTCTGTGAAACTTTCAGGCTCAGCCTGACCCTGCAAATATTTAGGCATGTGTGTAAGTCAAGGCACAAGTGTTACATCTTTCAAATATGAATCCAAATCCAAATATTAAAATTATTTACACACATCCAGTGACAGTGTCATCTCATTCTTACTGCAGGTCCCTACTTTAGGTTTAAGTTTATTTGGAGCCTGCCAGACACCCCACTCCAGCAAGCACTGGGTCTCAGGAAAAAGCTGTATGCACACAGCAAGCTGGGTACAATGGAGCCAGACCAGAACAGTGCTGTTGGGCCCAAGTACTTATGAGAGGTAGAGTACAGATATTCCTTCCCTGTGCCTATGCAAGAGAATGGCCTTTTAGTGCTTCTACAACCTCATCTTTCCCACATCCATGGAGCAGCACAGTGTACAAACAGATTTAGAATCCGGGTGACTCTACAGAGAGATTGCATCTCCAGGGACCTGCAAAGCTGGGTGAAATTTCAAGACCCGCAGTTGTCCTGCCGGGAGCGTACTGCCCTCAGTTTCCATATCATGGGGAATACAACCACTGACCTTCTCGGGAAGGTACTGACAGAAGAAGCTTCCAGAACCAGTTCCCGTGCCTGTTGTCTCCATCCTTGCAACAGAACAGCAGGGTTTGGGCAGCTCTGGCAGCACTTTCAAATCCACGTTGACTGTAACTATTGAAAGCCCAAACTGCACGCCCCAAATGTAACGCGGACGCTGCGCGCCCTGTCTCCAGCAATTCCATGTTCCTTTTAAAAAAACCTGGACCGAGGGAGAACAAAAGGGCTACAGCAGCAACACCATCGGCCCCACCTCGTCCTGCGTCGATTACAATGGGCGAAAAGAGGCTAGAAATTTATTGAGGGCTAAAGCCCCTCATGTGATGAGGACAAGGAGGCAAGTACCAAGGGCTTTTAGCGAGGCGCTGCAGCAAAAGCCCAAATGCTGCCGACGGAAGGATGGGGTTACTTCGCGCGGCCCCGCCCTGGCTGCCGCCCTCAGGAGCGCGCTCACGTGAGCACCCTCACGTGACCGCGCCCTCAGCCCCCCCCACCGGCACCTGCCGGCTAGGGGGCGGGGAGCGCGAGGGGGC
>VZTN01024679.1:683463-722495 GCA_013400515.1 Erpornis zantholeuca | reverse complement strand
CAGCAGGTGCGGCTGGCGGGGGCGGGAACAGGAGCAGGGGGCGCCGGCGGGGCCGGGTCGGGGGATGCCGTGGTCGGGTCTCCGCCGTTCGCTTGCCTCGCGCCCCGACGGGCCCCCGCTACTCCGTACCCAGAGCCTCTGGGCAGCTCGGGCCGGGAAGCAGCGCAGGAGTGCTTCCGCCTTCCCGTCACCCCCGGCCGCTGTGGCCCAGCCGCCCGGGCTGCCCCATGTGCTGCATAAAATGCTTTTTACAAGTGTCTATAGCTGACATTTTTTCTCCTTCTTATTTAAATCGAGCCACAACAACGTGTTAGTCAGCAAATGTTCTCAGGCCACTATGGCTTGCCTCGTCTTGCCATAATACCGCTCTGCTGTCCAGTGTTCGTCAGCTGGGTCATGGTAATGGTCCGAGGCTCTTCACGAGGGTGTAGACAAGCAGGGATAGATTGTGTGGGCATGTACTAAGGTATAATTTGAGGAAAAGCTACCCCTAGACTGAATATCAGTAAACATTTCCAGTGATTCCTGCTTGTAGATGAGTTTGTTTGAAATGCAGCTGCCATCAGTCATGATGGAAGCCCCTGGATCTGTGCAAAAGGAAGTGTTTGGGTGACATAATTGCTTGTCCTTTGGAAATAGGGACAGATGTAATGAGGTGTAGGAAGTGGCACCGTTGATGTGTCAGTGGCATTCCTCCTCCCCAGGAAGGTACCCAGACCTTTGTTGCTTGTGTGGCTCAGTACAGGGTCATCAGTGTAGACCATGATGGGACAAGAAATTAAGTCCTGGAGTGTGTGGGAGAGGTAAGGGTGCTGGGAACTTTTATCTCAGCTGCCTTAGAGTATGCATGAAATCCATGAGATATGAGTACCTCAGCCAGAAGGCTAGCTAGACTTGAAGTTGGAAGATGGGGGAAAAAATGAGATCACTACCGGTGCATGTCCTAAGGGTTTAGTAGTATTGTGAATACTTTTGTATCAGTACTAATGAAAAATTGAAGGGCTTATCAAAGTCCAATACTGGTCATAAACACTTGGAAGTCTGCATTCCTCCTTCAGAATCCCAAACTGAGGGAAAGCAATGAAAACATTGAGATGGAAATGGAACACAGTAGAGAAAATTTACTATAGTACAGCCAATACAATTATATACTGAAAAAAGGTAAGGGAGAAAAGAATCTATACTACTTAAGAAGTAAATGAAGATTATCCTGATTACCAGTACAATATTTTGGATTGCTTTGGATGTTGAAGGCAGGCCCGTTTATTTAAAGAGTTTACAAAAGACCTGATTATGGGTTTTGTCAGGAGAAATAAAAAGGTACCATGTTTTTCTGCATAGCTTGCCCTAAAGTCCTCAAACCCTTCCCCTGAAGTAGCATGGGATACTGCTATTACTTTTTTGTATGTACAAAGGAAGTCTTGGAAAGGTTAATTTGGTAGTACTTTGAAATTTTTATATCCAACCTTGCTGATAGGTGGTTGCTTATTAACCTTTTGTAAGGAAGCTTATTCAGGAGTCAGTGGAGAGTAACATTAGAGATTTAGTTCTTGATCCCAACTGCTCTGAAGGATGATTAATAGAAGAACTGCTGCAAATAATGGGAATTCCTCTTAACAAAACTGGCATCTGAATTGGCCTTTCTCCAATGGGCTGTCCTTTCCTTCACAATTGAAGACTTGACATGAGCTGCATCTTTGCCATTGGCTCTTGAACAGAAATCCAGGTGTTTGCATTTGTTTCACAAAAAAAAAAGGGGGGGGTAGGACACTGTGGGAGTTACCTTGTTTTTTGAAGTGGGGAGGAGACATTGGATCTGGGAGGTTTGTAAGAGGAACATGCTACTGCTTCCTAGTAACCTGAACTCATAAAGAAGAATTATTCTGGACTTCTAAGAATTTTTTTTTAAATATCCCAGATTTTCTATTTCAAATAGTACATGGGATCTTGAAGAATAACGAGGATTTCTGTCCACTGTAAATTGAATCAAAACTGTGTTTTTCTTTTTCCCCCTCTCTCTAGTGGAACGCTGTAGCTCTGTGGGCATGGGACATTGTGGTTGATAACTGTGCCATCTGCAGAAACCACATTATGGATCTGTGTAAGTAAATGGCGGGGACACAGTTGACAGTTTGGAGTTGTATGTGATGAACAGCTGAAATTACCCCACCTAAGGATTTAATTCAGCAAAGCTTTCAGTTAGTAACTAACTCTTCTGCTATGTAATGCTGAAGTCTCATAATCTATTTTTATGACCTCTGTCACTATACTGCTTTCCCCTCACCCTTTTCTTGTAAAGAGGATTACTTGATGCCGTATCAACAGACATGATGCTGCTGAGTGTATTTTGAATGCAACAAAGAGGAAAAGGAGTAATAATAAAGAGGAACTGAAATGATTCAGGGTTGACAGGCTTTGCTTACAAAGAGAGGTGTTATATTTCAGAGTTGGGGAGGTTGCTATGAGTATCAGCTTCTTGATGACACTCATTAAGATGAAGTCTTGTACCACTCTCTGTGCCTGTGTCTGGCAACGAAAGGCATGGACCAGCAAATGAATTTGACTCCTCATTCTATAAAACCTACCGTGCCTAACAGACTTAGTACGTGTTATAGTAGGGGGAATTTTGTAACCACCTAGAGAATTTCTTGTTCACTTACAAAGGAGAGTAATCAAATGCCAAAATGAAAAGCAATACGTTGTTAGTATTGGTTTGATTTTTTTTTTTTTTTTTTTTTTTTGTTTTTTTTTTTTTTTTTTTTTTTTTTTTTTTTATGTATAATCTTGATGGTTCATTTCTATCATGAAACAGGTGTGTACACATGAAGTCACTGATTTCAATCCCTCAGAGTATTGGTAATGAGTACAAACCCATTTTTTCCCCTTAAAAATGACAAAGTGCTGTTGGCAGCAATAGCCATCTGTCTTGTTTCAATCGTGAGGGACAGACAGAAGATCTTTTAATATACCCCAGATAGAAATTTGCCTATAATGTGAGGCTGGTGGAACCCCCTAAAACAAGCTCAGGTCCAGTGACAGTGCCTAGGGATGGCCTGTCCTGATCCCATGGGAATAGTTTTGTTGCACTTTATTTTTATGTGATTGCTGTTGGAACCAACACTATTGGCAACTTCCTGTCAATAAGACTGTATGAAAATAAAACACTTCAGAAAAATGAGACTTCAGGTTTATAATAATAGCTACTGAAGGATGCTTCTGATTTTACTTCATATTTAATAATAATTACAAAATTACTTTCAGAAGTTTGCTTTGGGTAGTTTTTTTTCTTTTTTCTAATGAAGAGAAAACAGAGTGTAACACGCTGGTCTGAAAATGGGTTAAGCAGGTTCACTTCTTTGGGACAGATATGTTTGTATTTTGAGCCAGCTACTGCCTATCCATGCTTCAATTCATTCTTGGTTATTAGACAGGGAATGATAATACTGAAAAGAACAGGGATTATGGAATAATTTGAGGTCCTTTAATGTGCAGATTTCCTTTTTAAGTGTCTCTAACCTGTACTATCTTGGAAAGAAGTTTCAAAAGAAAGTTGATACTGGTCTACTACTTACTCTCTCAAGTTTATGATATATTAGAGAGGAAAGCATGTTGCTGACAGGCAAATGGAATTTCAAAGATTTATTAGAACATGTTACATTCATAGAATTTACAAATGTATAGAATAAATATATAAAATCCTGTAATTCAATATAATTATTCACAATAAGAGGGATGTGTTTTAAGATTGGAGATGCTGATGTGTTTCATTCTATCAATCTGCCTCAAAATTAATTGTACCTTCCATGACAGATCAAATACAGTCTCATACATTTGCAGGGTTTTCTTTAATAAATAGCAAATAGAACATATGGGAGGAAGGAGAGGTATGGAGGAGCTGCAAGGAGAATGGACAGATACTATTTTTCAGTAGTAAATTTTGTTTGTCAGTTCTTAAAAAAATATTTTAAGAAGTACTACCACTATGTGTGTGGGGTTGAGAGTATATAGGGAGATTAGGAAAAACAGTAAAGGAGAAAGGCATAGGTAATTTTTTTTCTTTTTTGAGTTGCTCAAACATAACATGTTATTAATTCGTATGAGCAATGTTATGAGGAGCCTGGACTGCAAATGACAGACTAAAATTGTCAGCATACAGAATAGAAGGGATATCTAAATTGGTATTCCGAGATCACTGTTGGCTCTGGATTTGCTTACTTCCTTGTTACAGATCATTAATGTTGTTAAACAACCCTTTAATTAGATTTTCAAACATGAGATGTGAAGTGATGGCAAATTGAGAAAAAATTAATAGAATGTGCAGGGAAGAACAACACAAGATTTGATTTGATAAAATGCAGGATACAAATGTCTCCCACTCCTAGCGACAAAGAGAAAGCTTGGATGGGAAAGCATTAGAAGAGTGATAAGTTAATGCCAGTCATGGTAATGAAAGTTTGTTAATGTTGTAAAGTCTGGCATCAATGTTAAGGTGTCAGGCAGTTCTCCCTGTGCAAGTGTCTTATGACTTGGTAATAATAGGATTCAAAGAATCCCCCCTGCCCACAGTTTGGTTTGTATTCAGTGTACAGAAGGAATGAGTAGATTCTCAGTGCTTTGGTTTCATTCTTCTCTGGAAAGACCCAGTTTCTGTTTAGATTTTACTTCAGTCTTTCTTCAAAGGCTTGCTCTGTGGTGCTGTCACTGCAACATTATAAGCTGGGGAGTGTTAGCAGTGTGTTTAGTATACTGGATTATCATCGGGTCTAAAATGTGTAATATATTATTGTAGTAAGATGACCAGTATAGGTTTGAACTGTGTAAAATGTGCCATCAAAATACTGTCCCCTTGCTTTGACAGTAACATGCCAAGTACCATGAACCCAGCTTCACAAAGATAAATATGTTGCGTAGAATCCAAAGAAGAATCTCAGGATGTTTATTAGATGGAATGGGTTTGGATTTATTTCTTGATGTGTAAATGTACAGGTGATTTCTGCAATAGGAAATTATAGGAAGTGGGCTGGTTCTTACGATGCCAAGATTCAGAAGCTGCCATTATATACGGTGCATTTCTGCAACTCCCTGAGTTGAAATGCTTCCATTGCATCTTTCACAATTATTTACAGGTATTTCAGGTTTTAGCTGTATCTTTCTGCAGATACTCTGTCAAAAGCAAGATGACAGAAGAGTCATTCAGTATTCCTCCAATACCTGTTACTGACTCTTACTTACTGCTTCTTTTGGGTCAGCAGATGGTAAATAGCTTCTCTTTATTTCAAGAGCCAGAATCATCAGCTTTCATTCTAGGATGGAGATTGTCCATGTGTTTTATTTATTTTTTTATTTTTTATTTGTTGATGTATTGTCCTTTTCTGAAATGAAGCAAGTACGAGGCCAAAAAGTGCTTCAGCTTTTGGGAGGCCCTTTTTTGGCAGCCAAAGGCAGCAGTGCTAGCAGTAGTCTCCAGTGTTTGGTGAGGGAGCTAAATCTGACTGTCTTGTTGGAAGGGTTTTACATCACCACCAGAGAACTCCTCCTCAGCCACTTCCACAAAAGCTTGTCTGTCCTCTTAAACATTTGGGACTGACATGCTTTAGACTGTCAGTGAAAGTTTAGGTTTGTCAGTGAAAGTTTGAGTAACACTGAAATGAATGTCAGTGCTGCTTCTTTTCCTTACCTAAACCATCTTTCTTCCCTCTCACTCCCAGGCAAAAAACAGAGTCCTTTAAATCCTGAAAAATTAAAAGTCGTGTTCATGTGTTCATGCAGCTCTCAGGTTAGGGGCTCTTAGAGAGGAAAAAAAAAAAAAAAAGGACAAANGGCTTGTAAGAAAGAAAAAAAAAAAAAAAAGGACAAAATGACATAAAATGGGCTAGATGGACTTCATGTCTAATATGCTCAGTATTTTGCTTCCAGCAGGGAAAGAGAAGAAACAAGATCAGTAAATTGTGTGCTGGAGTAGTTTCCTTGCTTTCATCAGAGGCTTTCTGAGTTAAACTTTGTTTACTCTTTGACTTTTCTCCCTTCAGAAGAATTTCCTCATCTTTTCCTACTACTCATCTTCTCACTATTATCTGTTAATACCTTATGCCTCATGACCATGAGTCTATACTGCAGTAACAGTAAAATTATTGCAACAATCTCAGGTGTAGAATTTTATACAAGTATCTGAAGTAATTGAAGTTCTTCAGGGGTGTTGAGCATCTTCCATATTCTTAATCAGATGTAGTTTTATTGCTGTATGTATTGAGAGATTCAGGAATTAAGACATCAGACCTTTCAGAAATACTGGATTTTGTTTTCATCTATAGGCAGGCAAGGGATTGAGCTTCAGACTTCCTGCTGTGGTATATCATATCTTTGATGTAAACCATATGATAAATACAGGTTCACTCAGATCTTTCAGAACAGCTGTTGCTACTGAGCTTCTTTAGATGTCAGTCTTGTTTTGAGTAGTTCCTCATGACCAAGGTTAACTGACATCTCTTGCATCTCAGAAAACATGGGCTTTTCTTTTATTTTGTGTGCCTCCACACCTGAAAAATGGAGAAAGGGATGAACAGGAGAGAACAAATAGAGATGACATGTTTCAGCCAAACCAGTGGGATTTGAAAGTTTTTGAATCTTTAATTGATGAATCAAGTTCCTTTNCTTAAAGAAGACATCCTTTAGCAAGGAGTAAAATGTTAGTCTCACAGGTTTGTGCTACCAATGGTGGAGGAATTGGAAATACCTTTTTTTCTTCTGAAGTTTCTTCTTGAGCTGGAGCAGAAGTGAATTGTTCAGGTTTTAGAATGGAGAACCAGCTTGCAGGATTTATTTTCTCAGTGTTGTTCTTCCTTCTTTCCTCACTCTTTCTCATCTTCATCCATGCCACCTGACACAAAAGCCCAAAACATAACCCAAACTCATAAATAATTGGGGTGGGGGGTGGGGAATCCTCCTGAGTACTCAGCTCCAAGGTATAAAAGTCCAGACCATACTGTATTTCCTGTTGTGGATTTTTGGGATGTACTTACCTGTCACAAGACTATAAAATAAAGACAGGCAAACTCCAGCATTACGTGAACAAATTAATTTGCAAATGAAGTATATCATGTCTGACAAGAATATTAAAGAATTTATATTGAGAAAAAACTGGGTAAGAAGTTTAAGTAAATGTACTGTCAACTGATTGTCAAAAGACTTCTCTTTGAATACAAGAGGAAAAAATGAAAATATTTATCCTTGAAATTTGGGAAGCAGACACATGTTGCCAGCAGATGAGCTATGTATTCCTGCCCTCTGGAACTTTGGAATACTGAAAAAGTAGACGAAGGAGGAAATCAGGATTAAGTATATTTTGATATGATACTTTTGGAAAAATAGTACACATTAAACCATAGCTCTTGATACTTTCTGATATGTTAAATACCACAAAAGAGCTCTTCCTCCCCAGCCTCCACTTGTTATTATGAAAAAATCTACCAGTTAGTGTTGCATGTACATCTTCAACTCCTGTGTATATTTGTTCAATCTTTATTTTCATAGGCATAGAATGTCAAGCAAACCAAGCATCGGCTACCTCTGAGGAGTGCACAGTTGCATGGGGCGTCTGCAATGTAAGGAAAACTATTTTATTGTGGAGCTTGTGTGGGGTGATCCTCCTTTTTTGAAGACTTGGGACAGAATGAGTTCTGTGACGTGTTTCAAATAACCCACCAGAAATAAGAACTTTTAAGTCCTTATGTTTACTAGAATGTAGAAAGGAGAGAGAGAAGAAAATAAAAGAAAGTGAAAGATGGAGAGATGTAATAAGACACAGAAACAAAGGGAGGAAGATAAGCCTTAATTATTTTTTTAAGGAATAATAGATCTTTCATTCTGAGCATTATTTTCCTGATCTTGGTTTGCCTAGGAGTTTTTTCTCTCCCCCTGATAATAGGATCACTTAGATGTCAGTCTGCCTGATTTGTCTTTGTGCAGGCTAATTCAAAGAGTCAATCTGGGGTAACCAGCTTCCGGTTTTGGGGGAAGATCAAATCAGTTGGTCCCACTAGCACATGAACTCCAAACTTGAATACCTGTTAGCTAGCCTGGGCCTAAGTTAGAAGATAAACTATTCCATAGTGGAATACCTCCCTGATCCTCAGTCCCATCTTCACTGTGCTGTGGGATCAAGTTACAACGTGATAATTCTGGAACAGGACTATAAATGTTGCAATTCTGTTTGCAGAGGACAAGAGCAAAATTTTTAACCATGTCAGGATATTCCAGTGTCAAAATTATGTTGTTGTGTGTGGAATCAAGTGGAACTTTGGTTTTAAGTATCCGTATGGGGTAAGGAAAAGGGTGTCCTTATTAAACACATAAGAGAGATTTTTTTTTCTTTACAATTTTGAAAATTCCTTTTTATTCAGGCTCTGGCATCTCCTGCAAACTGACAGAAAGCTTCCTTCAGCACGTATACATTCATATCATCCCTGCTACTCACTCTGAAATCCTTTCTTTTCTTTTTGATTATGCTTCTTATCAGCATCTGCTCTGCCAATTTTAGTAGCTGCTAAACACTGCATTCTCTCCTTCATCAGAAGTCAGTTAGTTGCCACTGCATGCACTGTAGAACGGGCTCCCTGCTGCCCGTTCACTAATGTTTCTTCCTCTCTGAAAATGTGGATCAATTCTTTGGTGTTTACCAGCTAATTGACTGATCAGTTGTCCCCACCTTTGCCTTCAAACTCTTGCTACTCTTTTCTTACTGTGATGCTTTCAGTGGTAGTTTTCACATTGAGATGCATTCATACATTCTGAAATGATGTGATGTGAACTTTGTCTTCCAGCACGCTTTCCACTTCCACTGCATCTCTCGCTGGCTCAAAACTCGCCAAGTATGTCCGCTGGACAACAGGGAATGGGAGTTCCAAAAGTACGTATCCTGCACAGATTTCAAGATGAAAAGTCCAATTGTCTTTTATATTTATATTGTAAATATAAATGATCAGTGTCAGATTAGTGTGTCTGAGGGCATAGTTGCCATGTAGGGAGGTTTTTTCCTCCACCTTGCTGTATATGGACATTTCCTTAGTCACTTGGTTCTAAGTGAACTCTGAAGTTGATGCCTTAAATGGCTACCTAGAAACAGAGACCAGGCAGGAATAAAGGAAAAAAGGTGGTATTTGGTTGAAAGGTCTTCAGGTGCACACTTTGGGCCCCAGAGGTCCTGCCTCAGTGGATCCCAAAATGGATGTTCCCAGGTCACGAGCGCTTCACACTTTTATATCAACATAAATTCACCAACCAGAACTCAGCCAATGATGTGATTCCCCCAGCTTGCCCCCATCTTCCCAAGATGGTGGTTTACAGTTCTTGTTTCTAGGTGTCCTTGAAGGGCAAGTTAGAGGTTTTGTTATGTCTATCTTAGTGCAGAGAACAGCATTTAACAAGCTACAGAAAACTTCAGAGTTACACTAGCAGTACAGGATTTGAAAAATATAAAAGTTAAAACCTAAGGTATCAAAGGAAGTCCAAACAGCGGTGGGGTATGTGGGAGCTGTTGAAAAGTAGTGATTTCTATTGACATTCTCTCTAAAGAATGGAGAGTAGGAGAGAAATGGAATTAGCTAGAAGTGGTGTCTCAGGTGAATACTGTGCCACTGCATGAGCAATTTGGGTTTAGAGAATGACCTGAATTCAGCTGCTTGGGTTCCAAAGTGTTTCTGCTGAGGTGCCAGACATCTTATCGGGTCCCTCTGTTATCCTGATGATTTGTTTTATAAGTCTGATAGCCTCAGAGATTAATACAGCTGATTTATTAGCATCTGGAAATCAAGAGTCCATGTAGCCATTCCTGCAGCTTTGGCCCATTTATTCATAATTTCTGTATTGTTTGTTTTGCTTAGTGTTTTTTAAAAGTCTCATGTTAAGAATAACAGTAGGAGATCTAAGAATGGGTTTTTGAGGGGTAATCATATTTTAAAATGTAATTGTACATTAAGGATAGTTAGGAAGTTTGCCTATTACTTACTTCATTCTGCACCATCTATCCATTAATCTTTTCATTACTTTTTAAAAAAATAAATTCGTTCTAATCAGAGTCCAGACTGAAACAAAGCAAAACAGGTATTATAACTGTTGAGGATTGCCTTTGGGCTCTGGTACATAGTCAGTTGTGCAGTCATCATTGATGTGACAACTGAAGTACCGTAGTTTTCATATTAAGACATTTTCTTGAACTCACAATGAAAACTGAGTCCGTGTTGCCTGGCTAATCACTTCATAGTGCATGGGCAGCATGATGAGAAACAGGGACATGAATTAATATCTTCTAATGCGTGCTCAGTCTTACTTCCACAGCTGTGACAAGCTTCAGCCTTGTTTCATGCTGGATATATTTGAAGTGGGATTCAGGGCAAGAGGTAACTGGTACTGAGATCTCTTGCACATGATGTGGATTGCTCAGGCTCTCCTCTGACTGGTGTCCACGTAGACTTTTAGGCGAAGTGAAATGTGGAGAACTTCCTAAGATTTCCTTAACAGCATTTCACCTTCATCCCATTTACATCTTAATTATGCTGTGGTAGAATCAAAACAAATCCACCCAAACCATCACTACTATGAATTGTAATTCTTAAAAAAGCATTAACATATTATCTATTTGCAGGTATGGACACTAGAGAGATGGTCACACGCTTCTTGTTACGTCATTGAACTCAGTTGTTCTTGTCACTATGGGTTTGTTTTAGTGACTTGGAAAGTCAGTAATGTATACGATTCTTCTTTCATGCTAATTTCTTCCTATTGTATACGATTGAATAAAGTCTTGCTGGAGCTTCCTGTCAAAGTTTTTTGTCTTTTGTTCAGGAGCGGGCAGTTTGTGTGTGAGGCAGGAGAATTGTCTGCAGACCAGGGACTTAAGCTAAGCGTGATTCTTTAGCTGGGCAGTGCTTTTTTTTTTTTTGCTGTGCCAGGCTTTTGACTGTGAGTTTGGTCCTACTCCCACACAACTGAGAACCACACCTTTTGGCTCCCCGAGGTTGGTATTAAGCTCCATTGTGTAGTGCAGTGGGTGCAGGAGTTGGCCTGGCTAGGAGTAGTTTATGCAAATAGCTGTTCGTGTGGACATGCTTTATTACAGCTGAGTTGAAATGATGGTCTATACAATTAGGGGTTGTGTCATCGTTAGAAACTATTCTCTCACTTCTGTTCTTGAGTTTGACTAGACCAGCTCCCCTGCAGAGGAAATTTTCACTAACTTCCCAGTTCCAGCTGTTTAGCTCTGGGGAACAGAAATGGGATGTCACTTTTTGTCAGTGTTCATAAAGCACTTTCATGTGTTGAGTGAAAGTAAACTCAGGAAGTTCATGTGCTAGATTGGCTGGAAAGCTAAAAGTAAACAGTATATAAGCAAACTAATTCTTGGTTGACTTTCTAGTGGTATTTTTCCCTGTTCCAGTCCAACTAGCCAAAAATCATTCATTTGAAAACTATATAATGTTCTGTTTGGTGTCTCCTCTGCCAAATGGCCTGGTATCCTGCTCACTGCATCAAATTTTGCCCTCTGTGTCAACAGCCTCAGCAGATGCTGGGAACTGAAACAGTGTCCAAGAAATTCTTCCTACTACAAAAGGCTGCCTCTTTATGTGAGTGGTGGTAGACATGGGAGATTTCTGTCCTTGGCTGTTCTTAATGCCATCTTTGGATGCAATTGTTTTTTTGCTAGTTAGTGAGGATGGGAAATTTGATAGCTGATGTTAAACATTAGTGTACTACAGTGATAGGGGATAAAGATGGCCACTGACAGAACCAAAACTTGCAGGTTTTTCAGTAATTGCTGGGGCTTTCTCTAATCTGCAGCAAGCGTCAGGATTATTTTACCAGTTGGTGTAATTGTTCTGAAATGTTATGGTTCACTGTTTTCCACCCTTAAGAACAGGGACAAGTGGGACGGGGAGAGGTTATAGCTGGACAGTTTATTTACCATGTTTCTTGGTAGAAAGCTTATCCTGAATTTGACAGGTAGTTTTGGTGATGGAGGCAGGAATGGAATAGAGGAGGGGGAAGATGATCTCAACAGTGATCAAAATATTCATCCAGGCAACAGGGTATCCAGGTTAAATGCCATTCCCTGAAATTTGAGCTCCTATTTAGCGTCCTGTCCAGATGAGTGAAATGTCAGATGTCCCTGGTTTTGATTGCCCATTTTGTTTGCAGTGTTTGGTTTTTCAGGACCTGGTACCCAGATGCTCAGCAATTTATATCCTTGAGAACTTTGTTTTGGGTCCAGCTACATTGTTCTGATTCATCCCCTTTTTGACTGTGCATATTGCCCTGAGCATATTTTTTTAGCTGGGGACAGACACATTTCCTCTCTGTGGCTTTGTGTGCATTTGCTTGAGGCCGTGCCTGCAGAAAGACAAGAGGGGTTGCTATTTTATATTGCCATTTTTTAATAATGTATCCCTCCAAATGGCTGGCTACAGGCACTCTCCCCTAAACACCCTTTGAAACTCTGCTCTGCTGCAGTGCATAAAACTCAGTTAAATTTGATTTAAGATTGCTTTTGATTTCAGATTGCTTTTGTAGTGTATGTCCCAAACCTGGTTTTCCCAAATGGAAAAATACAGAGTGCAAAGCACCAATTGCTTATAGGCCCAGGAAAGAAAATCCTTTTTCAGCCGCTGCTCATCACAATGGCCCTGCTGCCACTTCCCCTGCTCCAAAGGTGACGGCCCATGGCTGCTGCAGCACAGGGCTGCCAGCAGCCCTGTTTTCTGTAGTGCATTTAGGGTTGTTTTTGGGGAGACAAGGAAAAGCTTCAGCGAGTGAGAGAACTCAGAGAGAACATGTGTGGCACAGGCAGCACCAAGTGATGGTACAAGTGATCTCTTTTATCCAAGGGCACAAAGTGCCCCATTTCCCCAGGGAATGCTTACTTGCTCAGACTGGTATCACTCCGTCTTAACTTTTACTGTTCAGCTTTCCACCTCTGCTAGATGTGGGAGAAAGCCCATTTATTTCTGCTGCGTTTTTTCCTGAAGCAACAATCATTTTTGCTTCCCTTTTTTGCAAAATACAGAGAGCTTCTTGGGAAGGATGGAGGAATAGGGCACATTTCTAAGTATCCTGTGGGGAAGATAGGTGCACAGGGGAGAAAAGACCATGTCAGTGCCATTTGCTCATACCATAAATGGAGAATGCATTTGAACTATGGATTTAAAAATAAAATCAGGAGAGAATGACAGTTAAAACTGCAGAGAGCAGTGTATCCTGCAGCTGGCCACCTTCGAGAAAAACAAATCACTGGTAGACCTGCTGTGGAGCAGAAGGTAATTTTGACAGTTCTGATTCTTTCTACAAGTCTATCAGCCAAAATAGGCTGCATCACTGAGCAGGCCATGGCAGAGAGTAGCTAAAATGACCAGACAGTGACTTCCTTCTCTGCCTTTTGCAAAGGAGACAGTGAGCTCCAGGTGCTGCATGGCATCGGCTGTGCCTCATGCACCAAATCCCTCAGTGGTATTGCATTAAAATCAGGATAATGTGACACCAAGATGACACGGCACATTGGGCTGCATGGAAGTAGGAGGGAATGGATGGGAATTTTCCTGTCAAACTCACTACAGACCATACATTAAAAAACATGCCAGGCTGGCAGGAATCTGCTGGTTGAAAAATGGCTGATGTCTAAGAAAAATGGCTGAAGCCTCAACCAGTTTGCCAGGCTTGTAGCGATACGTTATTGAGTGAACTTCATGATCAAGTCCTCCTGCCTCAGGTAGGGAGGGAGTATCTGTGGAGAAGCAGCTGTTTGGGCTGGGATAAGGAAGCTTTGCAATTGCTTTGGGTAACCCTGTGCAAATACCCCTTGCAGGGGAGCCCCAGGAGTTGCTCCCACTTCTGTGTGGTCAGGTGTGATGGTGAGACTCCAACCACACATGAAAAAATACACCTTTGAGTGTGGAGTTGTCTGTGTGCAGGCAAGAAAGGGGCCAACAGCTGTGAGCCCTTTCCCACTATCTCCTAATAAAGAAGCTAATGGCATCCCCAGCTAGTCTGGGACCAGCAGAGCTGATGTGAAGGTGAGCAGCCTGGTGCAGCAAAGCCTGTGCAGGCAGAGAGTTGAGCTTCCAGGAGGGGAGCAGCCATTTGGGAAGATCTGCACTGTTTCTGGAAAACTGCCTCCTCCAAAGGCATCAGGGCAGAGAGTGGCAGTAACACCACTTCCCTGACTGACTCTGCCTTGAGCTAGAAAGGAGCAGCCAAGAATGCGGAGGAAGATAATTCAGAAATGGGCAGAGACCAAGACTAAGTCTCTGTGCTTGCTCCCATTGTGAGGCAGGCAAGGAGGTGTTCTGAAGAATGGGGCCTACTCTTGGTGAAGAACACAAGCTCTTCCCTTTGTCAGTGTGGGAGTGATCCCATGTTGTACTTGGGCAGCAGGAATGTGGTGCTATTATGGGACAGCAGAAAGGCATCTGCAAGGTGCAGAGCTAATGCCTGTTAAGCGTTGCTTGGCCAGCACGCTGCCAGCCCTTTCCTGGACCACCATGAACTCCCAAGCTTCTGCCCTGTGGCAGCTGCTTTGCCATCCAACAAAGGGATGAACCCCTCAGCAGTGTAAGAGGAGGCTCGGTGGGCTCTGGCACCCCAGGTTGCTCACCCCAGCCTAGGTGACAGCCATCACTGCCTGGAGACCCCCAGGCCACAGCTGGAGCAAAAGAGGAGAAGGAGGTGACACTGCTGAAGGTATTTTCCTAATGCAGGTTCCTCTAGGGGCTGGAGGGGAAGAGGAGGATGGGTGTAGAGAAGCATACTTTGTCTCCCTGCTTTGCTTACCATGTTTTCCCACAAGACCTGTGGGGACAGCAAGCTCTTGCCTGCTTTTGCTTTTCCTCACAAGCTTCCTCTGCCAATATAGCTGCTGGTTTAATCTGCTGTGAGGAAACACACCATTCCCCCACCACAGGCTCCATACATTGCTTAGTTTTCCTCCCCAGTGCAGCAGGCTTTGCAGTAAGCCTGTTATTGCTCACCACAGGGCACCTTGGCACAGGGACGGCTTCCACATGCCCCTCACCCCAGCACCGCCCTCTCCCCATTCCCTGCTGCTCACTCTGGTCCTTTCTCTGCTCTCCTCTTTCATCTCCCCTCTCTCTGATATGGTTCCCATGGAGATCCAAGGTACCAGTGGTGCCCTTCCTCCGCAGCCTGAGGGAGGGGTTTAGGGGGATGATTTTGGGCTCACCTGGGCTGATGTTGCATTCAATCCCAGAAGTCAAGCTACAAGGTGCTGGAAGTTATGTTTTGTCTTTCTGCTAATTGACTTCTTCACAACAACAAGACATTGGGCTGTTCTTCCCTTTTTTTAAGCAGCTTTCCAGCCTCTCTCCATTGGACACAGAAGGGGTAGCTTGCCAGGTCATTGCATCCTGCCATACCCAGCACTGGTTCTGACTGTAAAAGAAAAAAACCCAGGCATTTGAGGTTTGATTTGAAAATCCATTGGAAATTAGCACCAACTGATTTTGGAGAGGCCAAATCTAAGTGTGGGGATGCATTGCTGCCTGTTGCCTTGATGAATTTACCCACTCCACTGCAGCAGCCGGGAGATTTCCTGTTTGCTGCCTGTTCTTTACATATAACTGTGAATATGGCTCAGTCACCCAATTTCTTGATCCTTGCATGAAAGGTGAGTCCTGACCTTACTGCTCTAACACATAAACCAGGAACACTGCAGAGCAGTTTCCTCTGGAAAGGAACCAGAGGTATCAACATGGTAGGTATCAAAACTCAAGATGGGAGCGCAAAGAGGCAGCATTCTGATGGTGCCCTTGAGAACATGTCCTTTTCTTCTGGTTGTGCTGTTCTTACTCTCATTTTCTCTTCATCTTTCTGTGCTGGATTCCAAATGGATGCTTATGAGCTGGGAAAGGCATTAAAGGGGGTTTTCTTCTCTCGAGATTCAGCCTGCCTAATATCCTTTTCATCCCACTTCCTTTCCCATCTCCTAGAAGACACCATTTTCGATGCAGATCAAAAAGGGCATTCATCTCCTGTCCACTCACAGAGAGAAGTGGTGTGCTGTTGGAGAAGTCTCTTCATCGCAGTTGTATTGGATGCATTGAAATGATTCATTTTGATATTTTAGACAGGAAACATTATGATTTTTTAATGAAAAACATGGGCTTGGATGTTTTGTGCACTCCTCCCCCTCCCACCCTTCACCAAATGTCAGTATTGTGGATTTTTGAAGGGCGTGTGTTTGCCAGAATTCATCCCAGAGCTACAGCCTTTTCTGTACAACATGAGTTCAGTTTTGCATGGTTTCAGTGTGCAAGTCATTATGCTTGTCACAAAACTGTTTTACTCATGTTCAGTTTTGGGAATGAGAGATGGCTCCAGGTGCCAATACTCTCACGTCCTGCTGCTCCACGCAAAGTGAGTGGCCATCCATCTCCCTGCTTAGCTAAGTGGAGACAAAACATTTAAATACTCATAAATCACTCATCTGTGTAATGTTCAGAGATGAAAGTCTACAAAGAAAGACAACAGCTCTGTGAGGGTTGTCCTGAGCCTCTGGTTTCTACAGAAACCTTCCAAGAGTCCCTAAAGGGATTTGTGTGAGAAGCAGCACAAACGGGTCCTCACAGTGGATATTTTGAGTGTCTCTTGGTGCCACTATGTGCCTTTCCAGTGGGGCGGTAAGATGGCAAAGAAGTGTTGCTCCCAAGTAGGAGGCAAAATGAGATATCCCTTCCTTTTTCAGCCATTTTGGGACAGATTTCATTTTATCCATGTGAAATCTTCTTGAGATGTTTCAGGTAAACATAAATCTAAATATATCTATTGGACACACATTCTAGGGGGCAAAATTCATAAAGCAGAAAGGTCCATGCTGGATTTGCTTCAGGGGATTTTTACTTATTTTCCATACCTTGTTCCCATGCCCCCTGATGTCCCCCTATGAGCCTCAGCTTTGTTTCAGATAGTAGTCTGCTGATGATAAACCCAAACCACAGTCTCTTTTTGGTCCAGGCACTACCCACCTTTAACATCTGAGACTGGCACCCAGAGATGCTCCTTCTGCTCCCATATTACGTATGACATCTCTCTCAAAAATTGTTTTTACTCTTTATGTAACAACTGTGCTCACGCAATATTTCTGTCCTGGTTGTGACCACCTCCACCACCTCACTGACATGGCTCATCCTGCTTACAGCTGGAGACCTCCAAGGGGCAGGATGGCATCCATGGGAGAGGGACACAACAAATCCTCAAAATCACGAACAGCTGCAGCATTTGTGCTGCAAATCACAGTTAGAACCCCAGCCATTACTTGTTCTGTGGCCATTTCCTCACCTATGCTCTAGGTTACATTGGCAAAATGGAGCTACAGGTGGTGACAGTGGCCCTGGATTTGAGGCCACTGTTGATCAACTATCTACTGAAGCACTAAAAGCAGCTCCTGGAAGATGAGGCAGCCTTATTTACTTTCTCCTTTCTCACTTCTCTTCTGGGATCAGAATACTAGTTTGGGCTCTTTCCCTTGAGCGTGTTGTCAAGGTCTTTGAACTGTCTGTAACTGTAGTATATTCATCAGAGTTTAATAATCCCTGGTCATCTCTGAGCAGCAGCCCATGCAGATGTCATGCTTCTGACAGCACTTGTGGACAGTCGTATCTTTTGTGGCAGCACATGCTCATCAGAGCTTTGCACACAGAGCAGATGTGCCTGAGGTGAGGATGATGAGCTCAACCCAGCTCCTTTCTGCTGCCCATAAATCACATTAGAGTATATCAAAGCATTGAACTGTCAGCGCTACCTAGATGTAAATACCTTAATTATCCTAAGTAAAATTAACAGTTTATCAGACTTCCTGTGTTGAATCTTTTTATTACAGATTTGGGGTTTTTTTTATCACAGATTTGATTTGCTGCAGAGCTTATGTGACTCTGGATTATAAATCTCTGGCTTTCAAACACTACCTGACATCATGAGCTGTTACAGCAGCTAATTGGCAGCTGCTCAGAGGCTCGTTTTGCTGAGAAGAAGCCTCCTTTCCTGACTACCCTGAAATTTTCTTATCTCTTTCAAAAAAGTTTTCCCATGCAATTAATGTTGTTGGATCCATACCAAGGTCCTATGGGATCCAGGCGTGGATGCAACCCTACACAAATAAAGCAATGAGTCTGTGCCAAGGAGCACATGGGGTGATGAGCATGGGGAGAGGAAAGGGCTCAAGCCTTCCTCATGCACAGCGGCAGCGTCACACAGTGAGCACGAGGATGGTCTCTTCAGCCCACCATCCCTACCAGTGACTGCCATCACGGACTGCCTCCACGTTAGGGGAGCCTGCTGACAGTGGCTGCCAAGGTAGGAGCTTCAGAGAGGTGCCTGCACAAAGGTGTGCTAGCATCACAAGTTATTTATAACGCAGTCAAAGCTTCCTAATGATTGTATCAGGCTGCATAGTTCAAGTCATATGAAATAACCTTTTTATTCACCCCATCAGAACAGCCACTGAGCAAAATTACTCCAGTAACAGGGAAGCACTTGACAAAGCCTGGTGCTGTGTTTTCCGCTGCCCACCTCCCTGCAGCAGAAGCCAGAGGACAGTCAGCACAGGCATTTCACTTTGAAAGAAAGAAAAAGGGGGCTGTATTTCAAACACATTAAAATATGAGCCTTTTTTCACACACACCTTTGCAACAGCATTAGGAGACAAGGAACATTATTGCTTTTGTCCAAGTGGATCCTGGCTGTGAGAGGTTCATCTTGGTGTTTTTCCTGCCTGTTCAGTGCCTTTCCACCAGATCCACACCTCCTGAAGATGATTCAGAACATGAAACATGACAAAACAAAACTCATTTTAATAGCTTGTCTTGGCCAAGGCCAACTAGGAATATAGCTGTGTTATTGTGAGCTGGAACACAGAGCTATTTACTTCATTCACAGGAACAACAAAATAGCAGCCCATGGTGTTGGCATGGGTAGAGCCATAACTGAAGTATTGCATACAAAATAGAAAAAGACCTGGAATAAACTCCTTATTATGGATCTAAAATATTTTTTCTTGGAAAAAATAGGCTCAGAAAGCTCCAACAGCTTGTGAGAGTCTCCTTGAAAAGAGGAGTTTTATCCAACATCTGACTGCAAACCTCTGACACCCTGAGGATCAAACACTGACACTCCTGCCTCTAGATGAAAGCCAGGGTCTAAACACTGGCACTACAGTGATGAGTGAAAGCTTAAAGGCTGGAGGCTGAAGAAGGACTGAGCATTTAACCAAACTGATTTTACATTTTGGACTGAATACTGTTCTGGGACCAGGGCAA
Organism: Erpornis zantholeuca; assembly: GCA_013400515.1. Lineage (NCBI taxonomy): Eukaryota > Metazoa > Chordata > Aves > Passeriformes > Timaliidae > Erpornis > Erpornis zantholeuca. The sequence goes on along the minus strand of VZTN01024679.1, from coordinate 703,182 downwards.
GCATTGAATATGTATTTCCATTCCCAGCCATCGAAAAAGGAGAGCTGCAGGGAGAGTAAAGCAAGAGTAGGCTGAACTCCTCATCGTAAGACTAACATAATCAAGGTTGGGTTTTGGTTTGTTTTGCTTCACTTTTTTTTAGTTAAAAGTCTCTCTGTATGATTTTGACAAATACTTTCACTGATTATGGATAACTTTTTTCCAGGGACAGGTTTCATTCCCCAGCTGGACCTGAGCAGCTTCCCTGAGCCATGTGGGTACAGAGGGGTTTTATTCTCTGGAGATGGCACTTCATCTGAAGTACAAAATAGGAGGCTATAACATAGAAATAACTATAGTAAAATCTGCTTAACTTTGAAAAGGAACAGACTGTTTATCTGGTTGTAACAACACAATGTCCTTCAGTTTTGTTCCAAATTTTCAGTCTATCTTGGACTATCTTTTGCATCTTAAGTAGATCAAGCTGTCCCTAAACGCCCCATGAACGTACCTGAAAGCAACATGTGCTTGTACATCGAGCATGTCTCTTTCTTTCTCAGTCCACCAGAGAAATCTTTTAAAACAGCCCTTCGAAGTGCCTTCCAAGACAAGGAATGGTTTCTTCTGTGGGATTTCAATTTTCTCTCCCTGTTCTGGACACTTGGTCCATCCACCCTGCTGCCCACCTCCCTGTTTCCCAGCCGTGCCTCTGCCTGCTTCCCATACACTTGCAGGCACTGCTGGAGGAGACCCTCTGCCACAAGCTCTGCTGAGCCAAGAGGTGGCTATGGGAGGTGGCACCAAAGATCTCCAACAGCTCATCCAGGAAAATGGTTAGGGTTTGGGGTGATAGGTCCTCTTACCTCCATTCCAAACTGCTGTGAGTGAGAGACGTGGCTACATGTGCTTCCTCCAGTCTGTGTATGTTCATGCCAACTTTAGGAGGAGATATAAAAGCTGTCAGAGCTGCTCTGGCTTCCTTCTTTCCTTGAATTTCCACCACCGTTTTCCCCCTCACTTGTGCTTTGGGATCAGCTGCAGCATAAGCCATACAGAGGCTTGAAGAAAAGGTAATGTACATCTCCTGGAAAGTATGAGTTTCAAGGTATTTTGTCCATGGGCACATTTGCATGCAGAATGGTGTTCAGAAGGATGGCAGGAAGAGAAATACAGACGAGTCCCGGCTCTGTCTTTGTGAAAAGGCTTGTGCAGCAAGAGGAGCTGAAAAGCTCTGCCACACCCGCACTCTCAGTCTGACTCTGCAGCTTTTCCAGGACATCAGGCTCATCCTCCACCTCAGCTTTCTTGTTGGCAGGCCTGGGAAAGCAACATAAACATCTGTAACACAGGTTTAGAAGTGATTACTCAGAGTCTACAGCACTTTGGATCAGAAAAGCGCGGGCAAGCATTTTTATTTATCTAGGTCCTAGACATGTATGGTAATTACTCAGTGCTTGTGTGTTTGGGTGGCTTTCTGAGTTGGGTTTAAAAAAAACCAGACTGCCACGAATCAGCCACCAGTAAAGATGTCTCAAGAAGAGGAGCTGAGGTAGGGAAGTTTCTGTAGTCAGTCATGGCAAGACCACAAGTAATTTGCCAGTGACTTCCCATCCTCAACCTTGACTGTTCAAGCCATTTCCCATCTCACTGGGTGGCCTCCAGGCAGTCATGTGCTACTGGTACCAGCATCTGACATCCCTGCACATGGCCCCAGTCCTCACCTATCTTCTGTGAGCAGTAGTGCACAGGTCCTCCTGCCTGCCTCTGTGCGCATCTTTTTTCCTCCCCAGAATGTACTCTTTGGGGTACCTTTCAAGGATTATCCAGGATGTAAGAGAGATATACTTTTGGGCTAAAATGTAAGATCTTCCTTTAGCAAGCCATACTGTTTTGATACAAGGAAAACCAAAAATCGATTTGCTCCCCCTCTTTCTGCAGACACACTGTTAGAAACATAGATTAATTGCAGGAACATCAGGCACCAGAGGGGTAGAGAAAAAAATCCAAAGCCTTGTAGTACAACTCTAACAGCATTTAATGTTCTCTGGGGTTTTCACTTACAGTAACTCTGAATCAAGGTTTCAGTCACATAGAATTTAATGCCAGTTTTTATTCTGCTCAATCCATGCTGGGGACATGCACTTGACCTCTGCAAAAATACACTTTAAGGCCTCAATGCATCAGTGCTTTTTGAGTCTTGGGTATGAGCAGGCGTCCAAAATGATTTCTCTCTTTGGTCCACTATGAAATGACAAGCTTTTTCTTTTTTTCTTCTCTCTGGGTCTGGATTAACAGATAGACACTATCCATCTGTGCCAAAGTCCCAGCTCCTGGGAGAGGTGATGAAATTGAAATCGCAGCTTCAGGAGCTGAGATTATTTCTTTTAATAAATTAAATTTTCAGTCTTTCATCATACTGAGAGGAAATTTGAAAACATCACCTAGAAGGTGTTGGCTGAAGTCTGTGGAGATGCTGAAGCTGTAGCTCAAACAAGAGATGCACTGCACCTTGCATCTCAAGCAGGACTTAATGAGAAGGGTTATTTCTACAAGGGCTTCTCCCTGGTTTATGGCTGGGGTGGCCTTTCACTGGCCTATTAATCTGACTGCTGGGGTGGAAGATTTGGTAGGGGTCTCTCTTACTGCCAGAGGTGTGGGAGTCTCACAGCCTGAGGACATCCTACCAAAGATAGTGGACATTTGACATCATACTGAGGATGGGAGACTTCCTGCCCCTGAATTACCAGCAAGGGGTATTTTGGATCACCTTTACAGGTGATTTGAAGGCTACAGAAGATTGCAAAATGTATCTGGCTGCTGGCACAGAGCAGTGAGCCCCACGAATGTGCCATATTCTACTTGGGGGCTCCTGCTGCAGCCACTTTTGCGGGGCTGGTTACAGGATACAAGGACCTGACAATCTCTGAGAACACCTGCTCCATGCCTCCCATCAGGAGTGCTACAATCACCGCAACGTCTACCTGTTTGTTTCTGGGGTGAATTTTTCCAGTTCAGTGACTAGGGTTATGGTGCAGGGGGCAAAATGGTCTGATAAAGCTCTCCAGGTGCCTGTGAGCAAAATGCCTGTCTTGGAAAATGGAACCTCCAATATTTTATGCAACCAAACATCTTAAAACACATGATGCTAAATGTTCTCGGTAGACCTTCTCTACAGGATTATCTTCCTCTCAGAGCATGTTGGAGCCAGGATGTGTCAGTCCCCTGGCCCATGGGGCTTTGCTGAGGGGACACTTATCTTCTCAGCTCTGACTGAGAAGCCTTGTCAGATAAAACTGCATCAAGCAGTTAGCAAAATTCTGATCACTTGCTTTGCCATCAGTGTGTGTGCCTTCTTGCAGAGAAAGATTTCCCAGCCATCACTCAGGAACCTTCAATCCCCATACCATGGCAGTGGGTTGTTCTGGCATTTCTGTAAGAAAGAAGCTCACTTCGGATCCTGCTGATGTAAAGTATTCACTTCCTCTTACTATATTCTTTCCTTGTTTGCTTGTTTGGGGTTTTCCCTTAAGAAAGCGAAAGTAATTTGGCTGTTCTTGCAAGATCTGTTTTCCCCACTCCCTTCCCCAGGACTGAAGCATGGCTGCTGGGACCAGGAGGTGACTAAGGGCTTTGCTGCAGCCACACACTGAGCAGAGAGCCCTTTGCAAAGTTGCGTGTTACATAGCGGGAAATGCTAAATATGACGAAACAGTTTCAGGGCTTGGCATTTCAGCAGCCGATTACTCCCAGTCCAGGATGAATCACCTTGGAGCTGCTGCAACCTCACACAAGTGCCACCACCAGAGCCCTCCCACCACCTTGCCCATGACCTTTCCCATCTCCTCGCAATGTTTTATCCAGCAGCAGTAGCAGCAGCAGCAGCACAAGGTAGTCAGAAGCACTCTGCTCTCCCTTCAGCTCCAACACAACGGCTGGAGCCTGTCCGGTGTGGTGGGACATTGCCATGGACTTACCAGCACCAGTAAAACAGGAGAAGGAATCTCTAGCTTGGAAGTTTTAGAGTCTCTCAACCAGCTCTGAGTTGTGCAATTTCCTGAGAGCAGAATCTGCTGCTGTTGGATACTTTATTCTCTGGAGAGGCAGAGGGATTCAACAACCCTAAGAGCAATAAATTCCCAGCTGAAGTAAAAGGGGCTGTAGGGTCAGCCTCACTCAGAGAAGCACAGAAACCATGATCACAGAGTAGGGGTGAGCTTGAGAGGGAGCTGAAAATCCCTGTGAGTTCTGCAATCTCTTCAGATGCTGCCACATCGCTGGCTGCTGTCCAATCCTGGGGTTTAAGATGTCCATGGGGTGTTTCTGAGGAACTCAGAATCCCAGCTCATAACTCTGCTTTGTCCTGATTGCATAAATGACCCCAAAACAACACACCTCTTGGGGTAGTACGGGGCTGAACATGCTCATTGCCGGGTCTCCCACTGGCAGTATTCTGAAGATGACTTCCTGCTTGGCATAGGTGCTGACAAACAGTGTGGATAGGAGATGTGTCCTCCTCCTCCACTCTGCACAGCACCTTCTGGATCACCAGGGCTCTTCCTTGTCCCATTGTGCCATGGAAACTGGAATTAGTATCAGCTGCAGAGCCTGTGCCACCCAAGCCATCATCACCCACTCCCAGATATCCTGCTCACACCACTCTGAGACCTACTTGTAGCTCCAGAAAACAGCCCTATGAGGGGCTGCTGCAGGGTAAGCTTGTGACCCAGTTCAATTAAATGGTGGTTTGTGATTCAGCTGGAAACAGTTTGAAATCGAGTCCTTCAGCAAAGTTGGTTGGTCTTATAGTTGGAGACAGGTTATTTAGAAGAAGATAGAAGAGCCCTGATTGTTTTGTCCTGAATTAAATTGCTGTTCTTTCAATTCTCTAAGATGAAAATACAGTAAAATAGGGGTTTTTCAGCCTCCTTTTCTTTATAGTAAAATATAAGACTGACACTGAGCCAATTTACCCTGCTCTACCATTAGATCCTGAGCAGGGAGGTAATTCCACTGTGGGACCCTGGACTGCAAAGAGTTCAACACTTTTCATACTTACAGTGCTTCAGATAGCCCAAATCTTTGGGAGCTCAAAAAATGCTGCATCCACTTAAAACTTTTGCTGTAAGTATATATACATACATATGGAAATGATGCTCCAAGCTCAAGTAAAAGGGAGCAGGGGCTGGCTTTGGGGTGAGGTGACACCTAAGCCTATATGCAGACATTTTCCATGTGGATTTCTGTATATAAACTTATGCTTTTTCTTTGTTGTTTATCCCTAAACAGTCTTCAGGCCCTTTGCTCGGGAGCAGGACAACATTGAGGAGGCCAGCCATGCAGCAACAGCCTGAGAAGGGCTTTTTCCCCAGTTTTTTTATTTTCTTTCCTGGATGCTGAATGAAGACTCCCTTTTGTGAACAGCAAAAGCTGGGATTTCCTCTGATGTTAATAACCTTGTCATTAATGCATACAGCCAGCCTGAGCTCTTGGAATGGCTTATTAATAATGCCTGTGCCAAACTGAGTGTGCTGGTTACTTGAAGGAGTAGCCTCCTGAAAGTCAACACACTGCTACCAGAACAGGGAGGCAACTTTTCATCACCGCCTTGTTCAGACAGGGCAAATTCCACGCATTGATCCCTGCAAACCTAGGGCCAAACACTGGACTGCACTTGCAGGTTTTCAGAGCCACCATCCCCCTTTGACTTGCTGATGCACATTGGGATGCAAGCACTGATGTACAGGAGGTGATCAGCCAAAGTACCGCAGACCATCCACAGTCATCCTGGGCATTCAGACAAGTTTTCCACATTTGTAATACTTAAGAAAATATTTTCTCTCTGTCTGAGCATTTCTGCACCATCTCAGCATTTAAGTTTTCTCTCTGAAGGGCAGTTCTTAGCCTTGGCCTCAAATGTGTGGATTTTTCCATGTTCCCATTTGCAGGTGAGGGTTATCCTGAGGAGGACCATACTGGTCTGTGGGTATCTGTTGGTGAAAACAGGGAAAAGTCTCCCTTCAAGGAGCCAGTCTTGGCAGCCACCAGCTCTCCATTGACTATCACCCTAGAGGATCACAATTTGCACTTGAAGCATAAGGTGGACTTGGACCAGGCTGCAATGCCAGCAAGCTCAGCAGTGTGGAGGGAAGCTGCCTGCAAAGGGTTGGCTGTGACCAAAAATGGTGAACAACACAGACCCCTTTTTTGTCCCCAGTGCACCCTTCAGAAAAAGCTACTTGGGAACATGAGCTGCTGCAACCCTCTGCTCCCGTCATGGCTTTTCCCCACACCCAGGGAGGACAGGAGCATCCCAGTGAGCTCCCCAGCTCCTGGAGTGTTGGGTACAAACCTAGCCCTCCATTCCTTGCCCTAGGCCACTTCTCATTGCCACACCAAGGGCTAGATGAAAAAGAAAGTTACTTTCCAAAGGGACTCAACCAGTTTGGTTCTGTACAATGTTTTGGTTCTGTACATAAAATTAAAAGGTTTATCAAAACCTGCTGTTGAGGTACCCTATGCCATTTAAGCACATTTGTGTAGGAATGCTGCTATGTTTTAGAATACCAAATCCAAGAGCATCCTGTCATGCTTTATAAGTAAAAATATTAGGATACCTAAAAAGAAAGTAGTTTTACTATCCAGAATGAATGAACATTAGTAACCAAACTACATAGTTCAGTAAATTAACACCACAGTCCTTATTTTCTGTATTTGAAAGCATTCGGTTTTTTTCTCCAATAATCTCTTGATTTCATGTCTATACTTTTTTTTATTAGTCACCTGGTAGCTCTTTTTAAACTACATGTTGAGAAATAATGTTTCCTCACTGATAATCTCAAATCTTCAGAACAAACCATGAGCTCCCAACCAAAGAGCTCTTCTCATGTCAGCACAAGATGCAAAATTTTGAAATGCAACAAAGGTAAAGAAAGGTATTCAAATTCATTTGAAAAAAAAATAACTCCCTAAAATATTACTATCAAATGCAGAAGTACTAACATTTGTCAAATCTGAACAGATCTTCACCTCCTAGGACTGCTGTGGCAGAGGAGTCAGAGCAGGTAGAAGAATATGCAGAAGGCAAGGAACAAAACCTCTCTCTGTCAGAGGCAGAAGCCCTGGAGAGGGATGGGCCAAGAAGGATACAAATGCAAGTTGTGATCCTTCATTAAAATAATCATCAAATCAGAAGTGCTATGGCCTGGCAGGTAAAAGCTTTACCTTGTAAGCTGAGAGGAGCGACCACCAGGGTTTGAAATGTCCCTTGGTGATGAATAAGCAGGTGAGCAAAGGTGGGTGCATTTACCATATGCATGCTTCAGCATCATTGCTCCTCCTTTTCATTCATCCCCCAGTTGAGTTGGGAGCACTAAGAAGGAGATCTCACAGGCCTAACCACAGATCTGCTCCAGGGCACAATTGCCTTTAGGCCCTAAGGGTTCTGGTCCATTCTGTCTGGCTCCTGCTGCTCCCCCAAGAATCGGGGCAGGGGAGCATGTGGGCCCCTCTCAGTGCCACAGCCACCGTGGTGAGTTCTGCATTCAAAACAGGGGGTGAAGTAAAAAAATTTCTCTTTCTCTCTGATGTGCTCAAAGCAGTGTGACAATAACACAAAATTAATATAAAATTGAAAAAAGTCTCTTTTAACCATTAAAAGAATAAAAGAGTGCAACAGTGTACCACAAAGGTTTCTAGAAGTTTTTCCTCACAGTGTATCACTTTGAATTCAAAACCACCCACTAGTGATTTGAATGAAAATCACTGAAAATATAAAAGCTCCAGAAGTGTTTCTAATTGAGAGAGGTGGACAACAAACAGATCATAAAGCTGCACACAGTCGCCATAGCGACTGGGCTTCCAAAAGGACGCTGGGGAGCCTCAGTCTTTGGGAGCATCACCAACATCCACTGCACCAGGAGAAGCAGGAGCATCCCAAAAGGGACTTTGGGAGTTGTCCTTCACAGGGTGGATGTCCCTTCAGGGAGACAGGTGGGAGGCTGTGCGGACAGAGCCCTTCCTGCTGGCCCCCTTGCCAAAAGAATCACTGAGCAGATTGTGGAGTTTTTGGGACCTTGGGAAGAGACCTTCAGAAACAAGGGCTTAGGACAGCTATTGGGTTGTCTGGGCTTACCTTAAGCTGCGGGGATGGGAAGTGATTTCAGTGTCTTTGGCAGCCCAAATTTCTATTTGAGACTGAGACCTGAAGAACACCAAATAAATAGATAAATTAAAATCCAACAAAGGCCAGAAATCAACCAACTTGTCTCAAAAAAAATCTTCTCTGTCATGCACTGATTAAAAAAAAGAGCACTGAACACTCCTGACTACAGGATGGGGCTGTAGTCAATTCACAGAGGACTTAATCTCATATGGTAAAAACAAGATGAGTAAGGAAAAGGGTTGCTCTGCTACCCAATAAATAGCAAAAGCTATTGATAAATACTTTCAATAAAGTCAAAGTCCTTAATACTTTTTTTACTATCAATGTACAGTGAATATATTGCTGCTAAACAGTCAGCCAAGGAAGGGAATGAGATGCAAGCCTGAAAGAAAGCAGTGGTTAGGGAGCACACAGATGAGGTAAATGTTTTTGATTTCATTGTGCAGGAGCAATTTCACCCAGCACTAACTGTCAGTAGTGGTTAATATGGGGAATTTGTGATGGATATGCCGGACTCCCCCAAGTTTAAAAAGGCCAAACGGGTTCCTATGGACAGAAAAGGAAGACAAAAGAAGCTAAGGGACTCACAGACCAGTCAGCCTAGCTGTAACTCTTTAGAACAAATAATTAATTGATTTGTAAACATCCAGGAGATGACAATGAGATGAGAAGCAGCCACCTTGGATTAGTCAAGACCACACCATCCCAGACCAATCAGCTTTCATCCCAAAGCAGACTAACAGCAGAAGCTCCAGAGGTGCAGCAACTTGGCTCCAGACAGGCTGTGGCCCAGTTTCATGCAATGTCCTGCTAAAGCAGGCAGAGAAACACGCTTGATAGAATTAGTAAAGGGCTAGTGGCAAAGCCCTGTGCTATTCTGGTCCTTAAATGTGATTTATTTTCTAAATGAAAGGCTATAACAAGTGAGGGTGAGCCAGGATCTGTCCTGGCACAGGCCTGTACATGGCCTTCATTTAAATTATTTGCCTGAAAGAAGAAAGATTAGGTTGGTTAAACCCACAGATAACCCAAAGCTGTGTCATGTTGCAAGTAACACAGATAACTCTTCCTAAAAAGAATTTTTAAAAAAGGCTTTATAAAACAAAATAAGATATTCAAATTTCAGCTATGCTTACTAATAGTATCTTGGAAAGACTGAATATACATATAGATGAGATCAGTCAAAATCCTTAGCTACATATCACCCTAAATCAGGAAATTACTTTCTACAAGAGCACTGTGCAGAGCTCACCCCCTGATTTGTGCTGTGTCTGCAAAAGGAGAACCAGAGCATCTTTTATTTTACATTTTAATTTTATATTTTTAAGGCCCACATATTGCTTCACGAATGCTATAATTCACATCGGTGTCAAAGGCCTTCCACCACATTACCAGCAAGCCTGAGGCCTCCATGAACTGAGAATTCAAATACATTTTGACCCTTGCTTGGACTGAACATTGTGGGATGAGAATAGACCCAAAGTAGAGTCAATACCGAGAAAACTTTAATGGTCCAATAGTGATTAATGTAACAGTGTTTTGTAGGTTTAGATCAGAAGCCATGAGAGTAAGGGAAAAATTTCCCCCAAGTTAGCATCCCAATTCTTTTCCATTAAGAAATTCACAATATTTTAACTATAGGAGGAACTAGCACAAGGCAACTGTTCCAAGGAGAAAGTGTGCTGAGCAGGATACCAGGCGTTTTTCTGAAAGCTGGGAGAATTCCACCAGCAGCATGTTATACTCCCTTTACCTCTGTTGCAAGACAAACTTCCACCTTACTGGCAAGGCTTCCTCCTACACATCTGTATTTTATATTACAGATAAAAGCATGATCCCAATACAGCTTATGAGAAACCTGGATGACAGAAACAATCCAAACCACCTGACACCCCTACAGTGTGAACCCAAAGTTGATTGAAGTAGAAGTTATACCTGTACAAATGATGATGATGATGAGGGAAACATGGTTCTTTTGTATCATCCATTACCCAAAATAAAAACTCCAACATCATCTCTCTGCCTTGCTCTGGATAACGCAGGCAGAGGAAGATGAGCTAGACTGGAGTGAAGGCTCTCACTGGGCTGGGCAGGCTGCAGCCTGCTCTGGGGCCACTTCAGGCTCCAGGCTGTGTGCCCAGAAGAAGCCTCCAGTGCTGTACTTGGTGTAATGAAGAAATATGGACGTGAATTAAACCCTCCAAGGAATGAAGGAATAATGAAATTACATTGTTTGTTTTTACCTTTGTTTTAATGAATTGATTCAATCTCTTCTTGGTTTTCTGTTGGTATGAATGGGTGACAAGGTGTGTTTGTGTGAAAAATACCCTTGGAGGACTACTAATTTTAACTAGTAAGTTAGTTAAGGTGGCAATCTTTGGAACTGAAAACAAAATCACTCAGAAGAAGCGAGGCTTACCTAACCACCCCTTCTACTTTGGCAGTGGAGAAAAACTGGGCCATTTGTGAAATAGGGCATACACAGACAATAAATGTTAATACATTTAAAAGTAAAATTAAGGTTTAAGAAAGATGTGGTAAAGGAAAGGTACCGTGGTGATGCCTGTCACGTGCCTGTCACGTTACATCCCCAAACACAATGTAAACAAGATTACCATATGACCTGGGTCATACAGTTTGGCAAAAAATCCAAAGACTGGACATCCCCCTTCAAAACAGGAGAGATATCTCCTTCAATATCCTTATATCTTTCAAAGGCCTGTGTTCTTCACCCAAGGGGTCACTGCATCTGCTGGAAAGCTCGCTGAGGTTTTAGCCTGAAAAGACTCTGCCTCCTCCTTGAAATCTTCCTAGACAAGATTAAAATCTAAGTAATTCCTTCTGTGGCAACCTCACAAGTGACTTTAATAGATATACAACCTGTTGATCAACCATTTGAATCTACTGATTTATTGATTTAATCTTAATCATGACCTCAGTGTGATCAGTTAATTGATCTGCCTTTAATTAGCTTAGTAGAAATAATGAATTAATCTAGTGATATCCTTGCTCAGGTGTTCCTTCATGTGTTCATCCTTTTTAATCACCTCTGCAGGGAATATACAAGGCAGGTTTACACTATTAAATAGTCACCGAGGTCTGAAATCCGAGGGCAGGAGTAAATTTGGGTAGGGCATGTGCCAGCAGCTCAGATCTGCATCTCTCCAGCCAACTCCTCATACACCCTGTGAATAAACCCATCTCCAGTCACATTTGGTCTCCCAAAAATCTTCCTGCATTGCTGAATGAAGGGCATGGAGGGCTTCATCTCAACAGACAAACATTTCAAGGATGTCTTTCTCCATGGTGCACAACCAAAGAGGAGCAGACAGGGCATCCTGGGACCCACACTGGATGATTTATCCTCCTTTAGGCTTCACTCATGAGCACAGAAAGCTCTGACTCCTAAAGTCCTTTGGAAAAAAGTTGTTACTGAATTAAACCGAGAGTGAAGGCAAGATTTTGAACTGTAAGATTTTGAATAATACAGTGTTGGGGTGAAAAGCATCTCATTCTGTTCTTTATTTTTTGCATTGTCATGGTTCTTGGATGCCAGGAGAGATCACACGCTCCTGTGCACCACACAAAAAACAAGTCTCAGTCGACTTCTAAGTGAGGTGGATGGGTGGCGGAATGAAAAGAACAGCTGAAATCATGCAAAATCACAGGGTATTTGCACCTAGATGGTTAAAATTTGAGCAGAAGAGCTGAGATTTCATGCTTGTCACGTGATGTGAATGAACAGAGAAGGCACTGGGCTGGTGCCCATGGAGTAACCCACCATGAGAGCATGAGCTCCCACTGCTCCCTGTGCCCAGGCAACTCCCCTTTAAAGACTGATGCTTTCAAACTCAGGTCAAATGCATAACCACAACAAAATGAGCAGAAAAGAAAAAAAAAAAAAAAGCTCATATTACCAACTCAGAGTGGGTAAGGGATGCAGCTTTCCTGACCACTCAGTTAGCTAATTTTGTTCTTTAAAGATATTGCTGTTAGCTTTGTGAGAAAGTCAGAAGATATCATCTGCACTGGCTTAAAAATTATAAACAAGCATTTTATTTTCTGTTTAAACTGGAGAAGCTGTTAGAGGCCTGTTTTGAAGCCAGTTTAAGTCAATGGAAGGATTTAATCGGGCTTTGTTTGCAGGCGTGGCGGCAGCCTCTTTTAAAGTCATTCCTCTGCTTATAATCAAGCCTTGCTCCCGTCAGATTTTAATCACTTCTTCCTAGGTTAGGGACCGGGATGGGCTGGTGACAGTCCCTGCTGCAGTCACATACCACTCGTGTGGTGCTGGCGTTTGAAGCCAAGCTGCTTCACTGTTTCCACTGCCGACTGTTTGCAAACGCAGGAGAGGAGCTGGAAATGAACAGAGCAATGCAGAGTCGGGGAGGGAGGGGTTTGGTGGTTGGGCTGGAGTTAGTCACTGCAGACTTCCATTTCCAGATCGTGAGGAAGGACTCAAGCCATTTTAGGCATTTTCTTGGACTTCCTTCTCGGCTTTTAATTGAAATACCCAGGAGGGATGAAGGAATCCACGGGCCCATTTTGCACTGATGTGGGATACTGCTGTGCAAGCACAGACGTGCTCACCCTTCGTATTGTAGAGTCAGACCACTGTTGTTAGTCCTTGGCTCAGTTCCTGTGCATGGGAACAGGGAATCTTTCACATGTCTCACCTTTGGGAAGCTGATGCACTCCTCTGTGAAAGATGCTCACTGTAGTGAAAATAATTTTTAAAGAATTTTCTTTTAGGAGCTAACTATGCTGGGATGGCTTGAATATTCAAAACAAAACACATTTCATTCTGATACCTATGAGGTATATAAACATACATACCCATTTAGACATATATATATCTGTAAGTGCCACAGATAGGGAGACATATGAACTAGCAAACTGCAAAATCACAAGAGGCTTTGAACACCTCTGTTTTTTTTCAGCAGGCATTCAGATGCCTACATCTAGCAGAGCAAACAAGAAAAAACTCTGCATAGCTGCCAAGAAAACTGACACATCCAGCTGCCAGACTTTTCACTATGCTTCTCACTCTGGTGTTCTAAGTTTTGCATCTCTCCTTGTCCGGCAGCACAGTCTTTTTTGCCAGAGCAGCTGGGTGGGACATCACCCCCAGGATGTCCCAGTGGAGGCAGGCAGCAGGCATGCTAGGAGCACATCCAGCATGGCCAGGCAAAGTCCCTTCTCTCTGTTCCCAAACAAGGGGCCAACGCTCACTGTGCAGGACACCAGCAGTAAATGGGATTTTTTGTGTGCTTGACGTTACAACTCTTTTTCCTCCTGCTGAGACGAAGGAATTTTCTCTGTCTGGGGGACCTCAGTGTCATGGTCATCCAGAGAAGCCTCTCCTGGGCATGATGCTTGGCCTGGCAGCACTGTGCAGAATGCCACGGCCAAGCCCCTTCACATGGGGCCCAAACATCTGCTCAAAATACTTATTTATTACATGGTGAAAGAACCAATGTTTCCGTCCTTTTGTGATGCTGATTGTGCACCTCGTGCTTTGTGTTTTCCTTTCTTGAAGCTGATTCTTAATTAGCAACAAAGTTGCAGTCACAGAAACACTGAGGACAGAAAAGTAACATCAACCTTGAAATTGTTACTTTTCTGACCACTAGAAAAGGTCTCTACCTTCCCCTGAAAGCTGCTTAAATGTTTCTTCAGTTCTAAAGAATGATAAACAAGTCCTTGCTGACTAAGTGTCATGCCAGCCACGACTTTCCCTTCTCTTTGAGGCCTGCTGATGTATGGAAGTTTTTAAATGAACCAGTCCAGCCATCTCATCTTCTGTTTTACTCCCAGGTGGTTGCACCTTTATTATGGCGCCTGTGCTGGACTGGGCGACCGGCCTTTCCCTGACACCCCATTGATGTGGATTGTGACCACCTCCATGCACTGAATCTGGAGCGTGCTGTGGCTCCCCTCTCCATGTCTGTCCTGTGATCAAAGGGAAGCATCTGAGATGGCAAAAGAGGTTGGAGTAAGTATCACAAATTGGCCCATAAACTAGCTCTGCTCTGCTAAAATGATCTTTCCAGGGCTTGAGGCAATGTAGGAGCATGAGGAGATAAAGTGTGTTGCTGGGGGGCTGCCACAGCTTCTGCATTCTAGCTGCTCCCTTGGAGCCTCCCAGTAGTGTTGCACCACCAGGGGCTGATGCTCCCTTCTCCAAGACTCCCAGGCCTTGCAAATGGGACAGGCAGGGAATGAGAACAGAATATCTGCTGTCGCCCAATGTCAGCATCCCTTGCTACAAGAGACCAAAAGTAAAAAGCCTCACAGGCAATGAAATGTGAGGGTTTGCAAGCAAACTTCTGGGAAGAGAAGTTGATAAATTCATATAAATTAGGAAGGTAGGGAACTGAGGATTAACCCTATTGTTTTACACAGAATGGTTGCATCAGAATCAATTGTATTTTGGTGTTTGTGGTTAATTATTGACTTCTATTTGTGTGTAGAAGGAAAGAACTTATGCCAAAAAGCCAAGAAAGCACAAGATCTTTTTAGAGAAAAGCAGAAAAAGAAAAAAAAAAAAAAAAAACCAAAAAAACCAACCAGATCTATATTTCCTGTGGAATTTTTTCTTCCATGGCAGCTGTAAAACCAGCTCAGATTGTGTTAACTAAGTGTATTATCCTGTGAACAACAGGGTCCCATTAGCTCCAACAGAAGGCCAATAACCTCTGTACTGAAAACCTCTTGATTCACTAAATTTCCCTGCGACAGAGTAAATTCCTGCTTGACCCCATTGAAGGAATCACTTTAAATCATGAAACATAAAATCTATTAAAGCAGAAAAAAAAATATTTTTCCCTCTCTTTGCATTCTGAGTGCAGACATCAAACAACATGTTGCAGTTCAGCATATAGAAGAATGCTGTAGCAAGTAAAAAAAAAATTAAGAACTACTGAGAAAAAAAACCAACAAGAAGGAAGAGATTGTGTGACAGTAATAAATGTATTCTGTTCTTTATAAACACATGTGTGGTATGGATTTGTGTCTGTGGGACAATTCAGGAAACAAATGAAAAGATAAGTTTTGGGTTTAAGCTCAGCAGATTTCAAAGTGCATTGTTTATACCCTCTGCAGTGCAATAAAGCTTATCAAGAACTTTTCCACTGGATACAAGAGTCAAAAGAAATAAGAGGAATGTGAACAGTATGCTTCCTTTGGGTTGCTACAATATCTGCAATTCTTTCAACAGAGATTTCCCAAGTTAGCTTAAGCTCTGTCTCACAATGATCATTTTTAGCAGATAATTGTAAATATTTTGCTGAGCTGACTGAGTTGTTCAGAAATTTGTCATCATTTCACTCTCCACAAGCTCAAAGCATGTGGCAAGTTCAAGGGCCCTTAATTAAAAATATCATACTTTCACTCTAGAAGCTCTTGCTTGCATCCTGGTAATACTCTGGGATAAATCAACTGCTGATGTAAATGCATTAATTTCAGTGTAATTTCATTTAGAAGCTACAAGAGTACTACATTTTTATTTAATAATTTGAACGTGCTTTCTGTAAGGGGGAGTAGGATCACCTCCCTCTTATAGAGGGGAGAGCAGAGCCTGGGAAGTGAGAGGAGGAAATTTGACCAGTCCTTGGTAAAAGCTGGGAGAGCACGCAAGCCTCTTGCTCCAATTCCACATTTGTGCTTTTAGCATGAACCAGGACATGGAAACAACACACAGATACATACATTTCAAGCACGAGATTCGGCTCTAGGTCGCCAGACCTCAAAGCTGCAATATTTTCTAGGCCGAGTGTACTTCTGCCCCTCTCTTAAATTGAGAGGTCAATTTTTGTCTTCTTATTTTGCTCTTGTAAGGGAAGACAGCATGGCATGTTTGTTAGAACTATACTGTTGCATTTGCTAATTAAATAAAATGGGGTTTTTGGGAGAACTTCTTTTAAGCAAAACCATGTGTTCCAGGGAGGAAACATTCTTCTGGTAAACAGCTGAGCCCTTAACATTTAGCAACATAACTCTGTGTTTGCAGCTATTGAAAACTGTGTGACCGAGGAAGCCTGTGTTTCTGAGGCTGAGAACTGAAAGCATTTTGCTTGCTGTCAGAACGCCAGCCCTTTCTTTTATGTATATGCTAAAAGCAAGAAACAACCAACTATTGGATGGTTGCTTCTTATGGTTTTAATAAAATTTGTCTCATATCAGAACGCTGCTGGGTTTTAATGTTGACGCCGCACTGAGCGATGTTCTCTGCTCCAGCACAGCTGGCTCTTGCTTTCCAGAAATATAGCTGCACCCTGGCATTACTTGCAAAAATTCCAGCCTTAAATCATTTCCTCATCCCTCTGACCTGTGCCAGGAAGGACCCTCCATGCACAGATCTCCTCGCTGGTACAGAGAAGGGGGTCATTCTTCCTTCCTTCCCCAGCTGCTGTGTGAGCAGAGTGCTGTGATGGCAGGAGGTAGCTGGGGAACAGGAGAAGTTACCTGTCAGACATGAACAGCAGCCCTGGAAAGCTCAGGGAAAAAAGATAATAGAGCTAGAATTGCAAGCAGAAACAGGACCGAGAGAATGGGAGTGCCCTGTCCCTGGCTCCTGCTTCTCATTCCACAAGCTCCCATCTTTTGGAGACACTCAAAAGGCCACAGGGCTGTGGGGCAAATCCTGCTGAAGGGGAGCAGGGAAATTTTATTTGTTGTAAGTGATTTCCTGCGCAGCGTTACGGAGGGAGGGGGAGGCTGGTTGGGTGACTGAGACCTTACACCGCTTCTCCATCCAGCTGCTGGAAGGGGAAGGCCACAGTCCCAGCTCCCTCTGGGCCAAGGAAGATGATGATTCCTCTGCCCGCTCATCTCACTGAAGCTGGGCTGCTGAGCTCTGGGCATCATGTTGACCTTTGCAGTACAAAAGGATCTTATCTTGTTCTTTGTAGCCCTCAAAGCAGCTGGGCATGCTTACAAATTTCAGTAACTACCAGCTAAGGCCAAACAAGATCCCACGATAAAAGTTCAAGGCTCTGCATTCCTCTCTCATTGCTTTCCTGAGCAGATTCTCATTTTAACTGGACTTACGATACTTTCATCCAGTTATCTTAAAGTACATAATGACTACTGTAACTACTGACAATGATGAGCTAATCAATTATTCTAGGTATTATTTTAAGAGATAAATATTACTATCCTTGCTGTAAAAATGGGGAAACTGAAGCAAAGAGAAGAAGTTGTTGGATAAACAGGTGTGCTTTACTTTTAACAGCATAATAATCTCTTGGTTTTATTTGTATAGGTTTATGTATTTTCTTCTCAGTATGCTTTGTGTTCTATTATTGCTTTCCAGTAATGTTATCTGTCATGGGTTGTGTGCATGCACTAAGGTTCATTTAAGAAAACTGCAGTGATTTCAGAAAACTTAACAGATATCAAAGGTCATTTTTGTCATTGTTTATAGGTATATTTGATTTATCATAACCCTATTTTCCTGACTTTTCATTTTATTCCTCCTTCTCTTATTTTTGATGCCTTCTTTTTGAGAAAAATATCACAAATACCATTCTTTTCTATTTATTTTCCCTATACTTCAGCTCCCATTTAAATCTCTAATATGGAAAGTCAACAGAATATGACCTTCTAATGTCTAAAGAACTACAATATTCTACTGGATAGGAAGCTTGCAAGGCAAACCTATGGCTTTACTAAAATATCAGTTAATCACTTACATCTGTAATTAATATTCAGAAGATACATGCTAGTTTGGTAGCATTTACCTAAGAGTTTATGTTTCCCACAGTTCAGGTATGTTTTTCCCTTTTTCAAGGGTAAACAAGTAGCCAGATCAGAGACTAAGCTGCACAAAAAAAAAAGCTTTATGTTGTTTGTCAGCATAATTTTGGTTGAACTGTGTGGTAGGATCTAGTCTCTAGATAGGAACAAGTGTCACAAAACTCTTATTTGAAACATTTTCTTTGCTCCAAACTTGTTTAGTAAGGGCCTGACTTGAAAAGCATTTAAGTGTTTATGTGCACCTCAATGTCTTTATAAAGCCAGCTCTAATTCCTTATTGAACTGTGGACTAAGGGCCTTCAAATAGTCTGAAAACCTTATATAGACTTATTTCAGTCAACTTTTCATTCTAAGGAGACAAAAAAAAAGGTTTAAATTAGTCTCAGCTGTGTTAAAAAAGTGCTTCACAAACAAGAGAAACAGTCAATCTGAAAAAATTGGGGTAATATAAAACTTCTATAACTGGAATATTTGGGGAAATTTAGAATCAATAAAAGGCAAAAAACCTGTGAGAGCCACTAACACGGTTTCTAAGGTGTCACTGTTAAGTTTAATGCTGTTAGCCCTCACAGCCTTAGTTCTGAGACTTTCTGCTCTACAGATTATTTTCCTGAGGTTTACTTGTCCTTGCAAGGCTCCCTCCACTTCTCTTACTGCACTGCCTATGGCTTCAAGACTTTTTCAGGAAGGCTAATCCAATCTTTAAGCATTTTTGGAGAGGTTTGTGTTTTCCCTTTTGTGCTGGGGGAGACAACAACAATCTTGCTTGAAATAAAGTCCAAACAAGGGAAGCCGAAGAGTGGGAGTATGTGAAGGAGCTGGTGGATAACTTACAGGGCTGTGAACCTCTTCCTGCCTGTAGACTCCTCTTGTAGGCTGCAGTATTGATTCTGTGTTTAGTCTAGGCTCTTCCCAAATACCTGCTTCGGCTCTTACGTGGATTGCAGAGAGCTCAGCCCTGAGGGTGAGTGGCAAGGGAAGTCCTCCTCGCAAATGTCCGATTTCGGATCAACACCCTCCGATTTTCAATTAAAAACATGCACGTGCCTGCATTTCCCTTCCACTCCTATCCTGTAATGGTGTGCGGCCCGACGGAGTCCAAATGCATCGAAGGGAAATGCCGGGATGGGGTATTTCCTCACGGATGAGGCCTCTGAGATCTGAGGAAAAGCTGTGGTGGGTCCGTAACCTCTGGGACGGTTCAGGGGCCGAGAGAGCTGGCGAAGGGCCGCGCCAGTGTCACCTGTGCCTGCGACAGCGTCTCTGAGGGGCGGGTGCGCTGTCAGGGCGCTGCAATCCCTCGTACCGTGCCCGGCGCCATCCCCGGCACACGCGGGGGGTTGGCAGAGCGCGCGGGCTTGTGGGCTTATTTAGCCTCTGGCATAAAAGCGTAGGGGGTTGGGGATTTTATTTACGTTTTGTAACGCCGACGGGAGCCTGACGTAGATCTGGGCACCCCCGGGCTGGGCAGTACAGAGCACCCCCAGATTAGGAGGAGTTTATTTACAGAAAGGGCAATAAGGCATTGGGAGCTGCTCGGGGAGATGGTGGAGTTTCCGTCCCTAGGGGTGTTTAAGGAAAGACCGAACGTGGCACTCAGTGCCATGGCCTGGTTGACATGGTGGTGTTCGATCATAGGTTGGACTCGATGATCTCAGAGGTCTTTTCTAATCTAATTTATTCTGTGACCTTGCACATCCATCCTCCCGGCTGGGGGGCCTCGGGGTGCGAGTCCCGCTCCCCAGCCCCTCTGCTCGCAGGCCGGGGACTGGCGGCCCGGGCTGCCATGTCTGTGGCGCAGTACGGCCCGGGACCGGCGG